>PVKM010014323.1:0-29174 GCA_004027735.1 Carollia perspicillata
TCCTATTGGTTCTGTTTCTCCAGAGAACCCTGACTAATACAACAGTGCATCAAATTGCAGAGCATTCATGGGCTTTTGAGTTCTAGTCCTTGCTACATGACTTTGGAAAAATTTTCCAACTACTCTAAGCCTTGGTTTCCTTACATGTAAAATGGGTAAAAGGTTATTTACCTCATTGAATTGCTGCGAAGATTCAGAGAAATATTTGAAAACGTCACACAGAGTAGGTACTCAAAAAAAAGTGTTTATTGTCATTAATTATACAGGGGTGGGCAAAAGTAGGTTTACAGTTGCGAATATGCAAAACAGAGTTTATTCTTGTATTATTATTTATTGTTGTATTATACATTTTTCCATATGAACAACTATCAGCCTACTTTTGCCACCCTGTATACACAGTGGAATCCATTTCCTTATGAGACATGATGCTTTCTGGCCTAGAATAATAGATGAGTTCTCTAATGAATTTCATTTCATGGGTCCCCTCACACAGCAAGTAGCTTTTTCAGTTAAGGAAGATCCCCTCCATTTAATACCCCATGGAGTAATATAGTCTACATGACATTCTCCAGAGAGTCATGCCCCATAAATCTATGGATTGTAAATTTCTCCCCATAAGCAATCCTAATCCAGGGATATTCTACTTAGAGCATTCCATAGATAATACTCTCTAGCTAACCAGTATTATCAAGTATTATTAACCTATTACCTAGAGCTTTAGTTATGCTTATAAAGAGAGTAGGTGGGATCATCTGCTTAGTTTTCTTTTTCTTGGGTTCATCCTCCCCAGTAATGAGGAGAGAAATGTACACATACACACACACACACACACACACACACACATATAGTTTACAGTTTCATTTTTCTATTATACACTATGCTGCATTGTACATTTTTAAAATATTTTATTTATTTATTTTTTAGAGTAAGGGGGAGGGAAAGAGAAAGAGAGGGAGAGAAACATCAATGTGTGGTTGCCTCTCGTGTGTCCCCCACTGGGTATCTGGCCTGCAGCCCAGGCATGTGCCCTGACTGGGAATCGAACCAGTAATCCTTTGCTTCACAGGCCCGTGCTCAATCCACTGAGCCACACCAGCCAGGGCTGCATTGTACATTTTTATAAGTATATATTTATAGATTTGTATATACGTAGGATGGAGATCATACTAGGTCGTTGTTTATGTTCATCTATATTTTTACCCACTTTATTCTTTCTTTCTCCAACCACACACATACAATATTATTGTAAAGTCAAGGTCCTTTTTTATCTGTAAAATCTTCAGTGTGTGTCTCTACATGTTATGAAATCTCTCTCACTTTTAATACTACCCCTTTTCTTGGATACAATGCAGTGCCGTTCCCACTATTCTCGACCTGTGCTTTTCTCAGCATATACTGAAGACCTCTGCATGGCAGCATGTCGAGATTTCTTCCCTTTTGTTCCGGTTGTGTGGTATTCCATTTGTGGATGTAGCCTGTGTTGTACAGCCAGTCTCTTACTACAGGCAATTAAGGTGTTTACAAGTCTTTATCTACTACAAATAATAGTCTTGCACAGATTCATTAATAATTTTGCTGCTGTGTACGGGGGAAAGATTTTTTAGAAAAGCAATTGTTGCTTGAATGGTCTATCAGTGAAAACATTTTTGTCAAGGAAACTGAATTTAACATACATTTAATTTGAGTTTGGTATGATACACTTATGTAGTTTTTCATCCTTCTGTGCATAAATTACTGCCTGCTGTCACAGTGGCGGAGTACCTTCCGGGAGGATTTCTCCTACCCAATGTGCCAACTCGCCTGCATCGTGACACCAATTTCCAGGATCCAGCATATCCTCACTAGGCTGTTACAACAAGGATGTCAATGACAAATTAATCAGTATCATAAATTCAAAGTACTTCTGACTGGTCATTGTAAAAGATAGCTAATAAGCGGTTGTGAATTTGAAAGGAAATTTTCTAAAGTATCTGCAATTAAAATATAAATTTTGATCAAACAAATTAAAGGAAAGACTAAGTTATTTTTTCTCATCAAAGAGTATGTAATCAAATAAGAAAAAAGGTAGCAACAAAACAAACAAGCAAGCAAAATATAACCAAAGCATTGAAATAGAAAATGGGATGACAGTATCCAGAGGGGAGAGGGGAGGGAATTTCAGGGGAAAAAGGGAAGGGATTATAGGAACAAGTATAAAGGACACATGGACAGAAACTAAGGGGGGTGGAAATGGGAGGGAGGTGGGGAGCACTGGGGGGGTGGACTGGGACGGGAGTAAAAGACAGAAAACTGTACTTGAATAACAATTAAAATTAAAAAAAAAGAAAAAAAAAGAGAAAAGGTTATAGATGTGTGTCTGGCCAGTAAGTTAATAAAAATACTATGCATTTTTGCTGAATTTTGTGATGTTTGAAGAATTTGTTGGCTTTTTAACACTTGTGACTTTTAAACTTCTCTTTTAGTTGAAAGTAAACATTCATTTCTAACTTTATATTTATAATTTTGTACCCTTGTTTCAAATATGGCTCCCTTAATTACACTGCCCTCAGGCCACACGAAAGTGTACTGCACCCTTCATTGCTGGTGACTTTCGTTAATGAACCAGGCAATTATAGGCTGAGTTCTAGTGGGAAATCTACTCCTCTCTCAGGAGGCTCTGCTGGGCATGGCCATAGGTTTGTACACACACTCCTCAGTGGGAGTATTTTCCTGAAGAGGATTATACCTGAGACAGCTGCCATAAAGAGTTGGGGAAAATAATACGACCTACATAGTTGCCCTCTGTTTTCCTTCTACAGGAAAATACACCTACCCTTTCCCCAGATAGCCCATCCATTTCATTCAATTAGTTGGAATTGGTTCAAAGTCCAGGCTTTTGTGATCGTGTTTCGTCAGTTCCAAATGTGATTCTGGATTAGGAAAACTACAAATAAAAACAAACACTATATAAGAAACAAACAAAACAACCCACAACTGCCACCACAAAATGAAGATTCATCTACCCCCATCCCTGCAGCATATTTTGATAAAACGGGGATAGGATAACTTCCATAGACAGACTCATTTGGAAAGAGAAAATAGTGGGGGGTGCACAGCCATTCTAAAACATTTTTGACGGCCTACCCTGGGGATAGGGAATGTTCTTTGTGTCTTTTCCCCCTCCCTCCCTTTGTTTGTTCTTGATCAGTCATTCTAGACATTTGTCAACCTTAGTAAATTTATCAAGAAGGCAGCTTTTTGATTCATTGATCTTCTCTATTTTTTTGTTCATTTTTATTTCATTGATTTCCACCCTTAATTATTTATATATGTTGCCTCATTTGGGTTTAATGTGCTCTTCTGGTTTCCTGTGATTGAAGTTGGGATTATTGGCATGGACCATTTATCTCATGCTATACATTTTCCTTCAAGAACTGTTTTAGCTGCATTCCTGAAATTTTGATGCGCTGTGTTTTATTTCCTTCCACATTTTAAAATTGTTTTTGAAGCACAGTTGTCTCCATTCCCAACCCCCCTGATGCTCTCCCCACCGCAGCCATCCCCACTATTTTTTATTCGGTTCTAACTGTTTCAAATTTTTCTTGTGGTTTCTTCTTTTACTCATTGGTTACTTAGAAATGTGCTAATTTCCAAATATTTGGGAATTGTCCACATATCTTTTTCTTATTGAATTCTAGTTTAGAACTGAATTTCAATCCTTCAAATTCATTTGAAAATTGTTTATGCCCCCAAATAGTCTTCCATGGTGACTATCCCTTGTGCATTGAGACAAACGTGCATTTTGCTGTTCTTGGGTTGAATTTCTACAAATGGCAATTAGGTTAAATTGTCTCATCATGTTGTTAACATCATCTATATACCTACTGATTTTTTCTTCTTGTATTATGAAGCATAGAGAAAACAGTATTGATCCAATATAATTATTGGTGTATATTTCTTTTCAGTTCTGTAAGTAGTTTTTTTTTTTTTTCAGGTCTCCAAGTTTGTTTCCATATGTTTTAACTGCTATTATTGGGTAGGCTAAAATGTGTGGATTTAGAATACTTACATTTTCTTTTCATCATTACAAAGCATCCCTCTTTGAGTCTCGCTTGTTTTGGAGTTGGCTTTGTCTGGTACTAATACAGAACAACAGCTTCCTTTCCTTCGTGCTTGCGTGGAGTACATTTTTCAACCTTTTACCTTTAAGCTATCCGTGTCTGCAGATAACTTATATACAGTCATAGAGCTGGGTCTTGATTTTCTTAGCCCATTTACTGATATGGTTGGGCCTACATCTAACAGTTGGCTGTTCTTGTTTGTTCTGCTGTTCTTTGTTCCCTTTGACCTATTTTCCCATCTTTGATGGTTTAACTGAATATTTCCTATGCTTCCCTTTTATATCCACTATTGGCTTACTGGATATTCTTCTTTGTTTTAATTTGTAGTGATTGCTTGAGGATTTACAATAAACATCTTTGACTCATTACGACCTACCTTCACATACTGTTACCAATTTATGTACAGAATCTTACAACAGGATATTTCTGTTTCTTTCCTGTCTGTCCTTTGTGCTGTTGCAATCAGGTATTTTACTTCTCTACATGTTAGCTCCACAGTTTATTTATTATCACTATTTTTGCTTTAAACATCCAATTATCTTGTAAAGAGTTTTTAAATAAAAAAATAGCACCTTTTATCTATGGAGATATTTGTTTCTTTGGCACGCTAATTGCATTGTGCATTTGTGTTGTGTCTTTTAGGTGTCACGCGTGTGTGTATGTGTGTGTGTGTGTTTGCTCCGGAGAGATTAAAAAATTTAGCCCAGTTGTCAATACCTTGCCCTCTGTCCCCAAGTCATTTTTTAACCTACTTGTATGTGCGGCGTATGCAGTCTCTTAGGGGTGATGAGTTAATATGATTACTGTTGGTTGAAGTAATATTTCCTTTTATTTTTCCTCAAATGCTAATATTTAAAAACGTGTGTGTGTGATCCGGGACAAAGGACTACTTTAAACTTAGACGTCAGTTTGTAAAATAAAATCTGATGGACAGTCTTTGCTGACAAAACTATTAGAGAAACACTACAAGCATTATTTAGTATTCAGCTTCGATCGTATAGTATCGTTTGGAAGTATCAGCTGACTGCCTAGGCTTTTATTTACTACAATACACAAATTTCTCACTTACCCAGAGCTCATTACTCTGGCAACCTCATCTCTTTGGAATGCTAGAGAAAATAATCAAGTAAAACAAATGGCTTCTAAAGAGCTGAACTAGATGCAGCAAGGTCATTAAAAATAAATTTTATGTATTTTACTGAAAGGAGAACCCCTGACTCAGAAAGATCTTGCTTCCATTAGAAATATCATTTTAACCAGCTTGGCTAATTGGTTTCCTTGCCTTCAGCAGAAGGGAGAGAGGGGGAGACGGGGTGGTGAGGGGAGGAATGAGGAGGAAGCGTGCACATTATGCAGGATAAGATATAGTAACCCACATCTGTGTGTTTCTTTGGATGCCATCTCCTTTAGGGCAGTTATTGATCCTTGTATTCTCTGCATAGTCCCTGACACACGATTTTCAATAAACACTGCACAAACAGACAAACAAACAAACATGAGACTAAGAGGCCGGAGGGACATAGGAGAAACGCATGATGTTGAAAGGAGAATTTGGAAAGGGTAGCAGTTAGAGACGACTCTGGGCTTAGGCAGAGGGTTCTTTATACTAACTACACTGTAGGGCACAGTGAGAATTTCTATTTAGGGAAAATAGGATCCAGCATGGAGCCATAGCTCATGTTGATATCAGTGACATGTCATTCAGAAAAGGTTACATTTTAGACCCCATGTGAGTATTTATTACCTTAAAAAAGATTTCCATTAAAATCCCCCCCACGCCATTAAATCTCTATTTCTCTCTTTGGCTCTCTAACTAACAGTTTCACCTCTTCACATTTGGAAAATTCATTTATGTAACAAATGGCTCATTACTTAATGATGTTGCTAAAATAATCTGTTTCTGTACACAGAGTAGATCTGTTAAAAGTAATTCTTTGCTCAATAAATTCGTGGGAAAAAATGCTCATAGTGAAATATACATGCCCATGCCTTAAATCTGAAAAGCTCTATTGACCTTTAGTAAATGTATTCACTCTGTATAGATGGATATTTCTGCTCTTTTTATGACAATCTATTCATTCGATCTGCTCTTGATATGCTATTCTCATGTATACTTTTAAACTTAAAAGTGCTAATAATGATAATAAGGGCAGCTGGCTCGCCCTGAGTGGTGGTGTACATGTGTGCATCTATAGGACTCAGAACTCTGCGAAGAGCTTTCGTGAATTAACTTATTTTGTGGTCTCACTATATTTCAGGAGGTAGGAGTTATTATTACGTAATCTTACACGTGGGGAACTGAGGCTTGGAGAAGAGAGTTTACAAGGTCCAAGTTTACAAATTCAGTAAATAGCAGCCCTGGGATTTGAGTGTTGGTGGTCTGACTCCAATACTTGTGCTCTTAACATTTAGGATACACACTTCCTCTTTCTCCCATTATCTTGGAGGATAAAGTGGTCAATGGCAGCATGATCTCTATTTTAATAAAACACTGCTTTGCTTTGCTGTTACTCAGGTATGACAATGACAGAGATCAATTCAGCTAACCCTTGGTTTGAGAAGAGAGCAAGAAAATACATTTCCGTAGTCAGAGTTTAATTTGATAACTGCTCATAGTTTCTCTCGTCTCCTCTCTTTTTTTCTCTCCCTCTTTTCCTTGAATTTGGTTGGTGTACGTGGCGAAATGAGAAAATTCATGAAACATTATGTTCCATCTTGCCCCACCCCAATGTTCCGGCTGTTCTAAATTATTTGAATAATTTTATTATTTCCCGAATTTGTTTTTCTTTTGGAGCACCTTGTTCATAGTTTTTATTTTTTTCTTCACCTGGTTTAATTTTGTTCCTATCAGAATATATTTCTATAGGTCTTGATAACATTCTTGAAACACAATTTTGAAACTATTTTCATTCGAAGGGCCCAAAGAATTAAAAACAGCCCTGCTGGTTGTCATGGTTCTTATGTAGCAACTGACAGGAAGATGCCCAGTTTAATTATCTCGGTGTCCAGATATGGAACAAAATATGCCACCAATTTCTTTTTCTGAACAAAGCAAACCAATCTGTACACATGCCAGAGGGGCCAGGGACAGAGGGATGCTTTTATATGACTTTAATAAAAAACACGTTTTTCTTTTAAAATCTTTCATGAGCGAGGTGGGAATCAGGGAGTTGAGGAAGAGCAAAAGATTCCTTCACTGGGGAACAAAGAAAAATAAGAGAGCGAGCCTGAGAGGAGCTGATGAGATAAAAACGCATTTAGGCTGTCTATCAGATGTCAGAAGCCATGCCCTGCTGTTCAGAAATTGCCTTTTTATGTTGCAGTTCTAGAAGGTGAGCTTGGAGAGCAACCTTTAGTGTTCTTTTGGGAAAGAGAAAAATAAGAATAAATGCAATGGTCACAGCACATGCTCCTGATTTCTTCTGATTCACAGTTTATCAAGGTTATGGATGTGGATGTTTTAGACAAAAATGAGAGTATCTTGATTTTCTGATTATATTGCTTCTCCCTGCTCCTTCTGTCTATTGCTTCTTGCTAGCCTCATCTTCTCTTCTTGAGGCTATACATTTGATATCATTAAGAACGTCGATATCTGCTCTTCAATCCTCACCTTGACCTTAATAGTTATAACTGAGGAATTATTTTCTTGCCATCTTTCTTTGGCTGAAGTAATCCTCGTCATTCCTTGAGCTTATTAATTTTTTCCCCCTCATGCTTGATAAGGACATTTTACAGAGCAATCATGGCTCAGAGTGAGGGATGGAATATAAAGTTGGAACTCTGCTTTTTGAGCAGTTAATCAGAGAGTGAGCAATCTCAAGTTTTTCCCTAACTGAAATTTTCACATCTGATTGCTTTCCCTTCTCAGCTCCATTGTCGAATGCCTCTGGGTGCCTCAAATGGTTCAGTAATGGTGGCACCTGGGTTGTGGAAATGGTCATGGTCCTATTTTGATGGTTTGCTTTATAGTTTATCTCAAATAGCCTGAGTACAGATGCAGTCTGAGGAAGCTAAATGCTCCTATTATCATATGTAGAAACATTTGAGAACTGAATGCATGTGAACTCCAGGTCTTAACTCTCTCACCTCCTTATGCTTCCCTTGTGGTCTTAACCCTATCCAACAGGGCCCTCAAAATTTGAGGTCTCCTTTGCTTATGGATCTGAAGAGAGGGTGACCTTGGTCCAAAAGCACTCGTCTTTCGTGAGTAGTGTAGATACATAAGAAATTGCGGGCTCTCAGCTCTAATCTTGTTCTGGCATCTGGTTGGCAGGAGGATCTATTCATTCCCTTACGTGTGACTTGACATCAAATCCTCCACCAAGAGGACCTCAGCTTCCAGTGGAAAGGGGGAAATAAGTGATGAGTGAACCCTGTGCAAGTCGTGAGAATGTGCCTGATACTGGATTTCTCCTTTAGTTTCTAAAGGCCTTTTGCATTTTTCAGTCCACTTCTCTGAGCTAAACTAGGCAAAGAAAAAGATGATTAAGTCTCAGAAGAGGCAAGAAATGGCCCGAAGCTAAAGAAGAAAAAGTTTAGGGTGCACATTTTGAAAGATGAAGAGTAAGAGCGATTAGGCAGTAGTACAGAAGTCCCATCTCTGTGGAGCTTGGAAAAGGTTAGATAAGATATTAACATTAATGAAGTCGAGCAAAGCCCTGGAGAGTGAAGGAGGCTCCACTAAGAGCGGGAGTCTTCTGACAATAAGTGCTTTCCTTCCTGTTTCCCACATTACAATTTTCACAGGACAATTTGCAGGGAGACAGTAGAGCATTTAGATTGCAATCGCAGGCTCCTGTTTATATTATAAAGATGATTTTTTATTTATGTGTCAAATGCATTTTTTAGCTCCTACTACATGCTAGGCTCCAAGACTATTAACTATGCAAAGACAGAAACAATATAGTATTGGGGAGAAGAGACACAAAGCAATTAGGGTGGTGGGCTGGTGGCCCGCTGTGGGAGAGAGAGAAGAAAGATTGTGTGATGAGTGATCCCAGAAGCTCACAGTGCTTGGAAAAAGGCACTGCACCCAAATTATGGGCCAGGGGTCCCTGCTTTCCAGAAGCCCGTGTGTACCTTCTCCCAAGGTTGTCAGGTGCTGGCTGCTAGCACTCTCGGCAATTCTTTTCAGAGCTGGTGTTCCTCCTGCCCCTCCACTGTGTGGGACTGACCTCCTATTGGTTTGCTCTCTCACTGAGAAGGCTGCTCTCCTCTTTGCACTATAATGAGATAAGAATAGCAGGAGGGCATCATCCTTCCCAGAACAGATAGCACTGAGTCCACAAGCTTACCCCCTCATTCTGTTCCTCATGCTCTCAGAGAGATGAAGAGAGAGTGTGGGACAGTAGACCCTTTTTAGGGGTGTGCCTTGTTGTCAAGTTTCCCCATAAAGTCCACTCCTTAACTCTTGGGACGTGATTTGGCCTCTGGCTTCCCCCTCCTTTGCTGTAGCTCCATAATCACTTAGGAGAATTTGACCAGCGCATAGTATTTTGGCCAGTGCATGTGTTGGAGGAAAGTGAGTTGAATGTCTTTACATGGGACATGTGCTTCTGTGGTCTCACACACAACACAGGCTCACTCATGTGTTACTTGTCTGACCCCAGGTTGCACTTGAATTGGATTTGCCTTGCTTGTGAGTGCAAGTGTGATGTGTTATGGAAGGGAGTGCACAGGGGACCGTGGCAGCATGTAAGAAGGTGCCATCACTTGTGGGGCTTCAGAGAAAAAGGCATTGAAGCTAAGGCACGAAGGATGAGAAGGAGAACAAGGTAGAGATGCAGATGGGGTGGGCATAAGGACACAACTGTGTGAGGTAGAGTGGTCAATGGGAAAAGGCCCTGGAAAGAAAGGTGTGGTGTCTTCTAGGAGTGGAAAGTTTAGCATGTCTGAAGTGATGAGCCCAAGGGAACTGCAGTTTGAGGAGTTTTTCTTGGATTGGGGATGAATTGCTCCAAAGTCAATTCACACTGCCTTTCCTGCTTCCTCCAGTGGCTAACACTGGGGGGATCTCAGCCTGGAGTAAGGAGAGAATCTGTGTATAGCCTGGGATTAGAGTGAAATTGATGGAGGCAGACTTTATTTCTTAATTTTCCTCTCTGCATTACAGATTCATTTAATAACTGCTAAATAACTGGAATAAAATATCCATGAGTTGCCCTGGCTGCTGTGGCTCAGTTGGTTGGAGTATCGGCCAGTAAACTGGAAGGTGGTGGGTTAGATTCCCAGTCAGGGCATGTGACTAGGTTGTGGAGTTGGTCCCCAGTCGGGAGGCATGCAAGAGGCAACAGATCGATGTTTCTCTCTCACATCGATGTTTACCTCCCCCTCTCTCTTCCTCTTTTCCTCTCTCTCTAAAAATCAATGAGCATGTCCTTGGGTGAGGATAAAAAAAAAAGATCCATGAACTACTGTGTATTTCCTTTTTATTTTCTTTATATTCTTCCTCTTTTATTTCTTCCCTCCCAGTCTTTCGTCTTTTTCCTTTCTTACGAAGAACTTAGATATAAAAACTATTAAAATAATTCACTGCACTTAATTTTGTCTTCAGCGGTTTGGGAATCTGAGGAAGAGCCTAGGTCCTTAGAGAAACCCAGATACATCTCATTGGAAAATAAGACCTGTAAGAACAAATGAAAAATAAGAGGCTTAACTGCCCTGTTGAAAATAAGAGCTTTCCATCCCCTCCTCTCTTGTCAGAACATTTACCTTAGACATTTGTAAAGGTAAGTACTTGCTCTGTCTTTTTGAAATGTATCTTTTTAGAAACTAAATAAGACTTTTGTCAGTTCATGACCCAGGAATGTCTTTCTCAAGAACCTGGGAGCCATCTCATTAAGACATAAACAGCAAGGGAGGCAGTGCCTGTCCCCCAGTTTCTCTGGGTGGTGGTGGGGCAGGAGCCCAACTTCAGTGGGTGCTGTGTTCCAAGTTGTAAAACTCCGTCCTGTCATGATGACCCCCTTTTGGAAGGAGTTACTCAGCTAACGTGGCCTGTCACCCCAGTGGCCAGGTTGTGTGTGATGGGCTGTATATTCTCGGCTACAGAGGGTGGGATTTCTTTCTGCCTTTGCAATCCCTTAGCAGGTTGCCTGTGATGTGCACTGCATTTCGAATAATGCTGATTCAGTCATAAAAGTTATTTCTTTCTCTGTGACCTTTGAGGAGTGGATTTCTGGGTTGGGAGATTTTTTTTCTTTATTTTACCTATGTTTTCAGCAAATGTTTCCCAGAGCTGTGCATTGGCCTTGGAGGAGGACCCAGCACTCTGAGAAATGACAACTGTCACTCTCTAGATCTTAGCTGCTGCGCTGGATGAGTTCTATTTGGCAGAATTTTCCCAGGTGGACCAAACACTGTTTGCTTTCAGAAGTTCTCAGTGAGGCTTTCATTTTAAAGTCATAAAAATTATCAGCCACCTTCCAACAATTGTTTAATAAAAAGCAATTAGCCAGCCAAAAATATAATGACTTTTATGTCAAAATATGCTGGAGACAGCTGCTAAGCGGGCCCCTGGCAGCCTCTGGGCCATATGCGGTGAGTCCCAGGCATTTGCACAACCAGGAACAGCAGCACAGAGCATATTGGGAGTAATAAACCCAGCCCCCCTGCTCCCTCTCCCCCCACCCAGTCTCCCCACTCCGGAGAAACTGACAGCAGAAAATTCTCTGGAGTAAATCGCCGCAGTCAAGACTCACAAAACTCATTTATTAAGCAAGGATCTAATCTGGCAATACACACAGAAAGCCCTAGTTCCCTAGCCTAGTTTGGATAAAATCCATGCAAACATTATTGCATTGCAGAAAAACAATCAGGAAAAAACAAAACAAAACAAAATAAAACAAAACAAAACAAAATGAAACAACGACAAAAATCCCCACACTTCCACGAAACAACTAGCTCAGTAGCACTCATCAAGAAAATAGAAGTCAGATTATAGACTTTTATCTGTTTGCTTTTTCCAATCTAATATTTGCATGGGAAAAGTTTCTAGAGTATCCTATTTCTAGAGAACATAGCTTTATTCTCTCCAGTGTTACTTGACATGTTTCTTGCCCTTCCTGGCTCCTCAGAGGATGTTCCAGTGATGGAGATAGTGGCGATGGCCCTGTGTGACTTTTGTTGTCATCAGAAGTACAAACCCAGGTATGTGCTTGTTTTAATCATAGGGGCTGGAGAAAAAGAAAACTCTCCTGAAATCTTTTGCCAGCAAGGAAGGCCATATTTTCATCAAAAGCATGTTTATTTTGAGAACAAAGCACAGGCAAATCACCTTTTGTTTATGGAGAGCTTTTCCATCCCAGAGGAGGCCCTGGTGTGTAAACAAGTCTGAAGCTGTTTTTAGAGCAGTCACGTCTTGGATCTCCTTAAGGATTCATCTTGGAAGCTGTTCTATAACCAGGCTTTCTGGCCATTTTGGAGCGCCAGCAAAACCTTATTCTATAGCTGAGAAAATGTGTAATGTTTTTGGAGATAATAGAATTGTTTTTTCTTAAAACACATTAACTGGCATAGTATGGGCAATGGAGTTCCAGAATAACCTTTGGAAAGGGGACAGACACACCTAGGAATTGCCAGAGAGTCCCAGAGCTGCAATTCATTCTTCAGTCCTCTCTTCCCTCGAGAAAAATTTTCAGCAGACCTGAAATGAGTAGTGTGTTGTGGGGGGGGTCTCCCAAGAACACCCCTGTTTTAATAATTTGCCCGGAGGACTCATAGGACTGCACACCAGTTGCTAAGATTTATCACAGTGAAATGTTTTGATGCAAAGTGAGCAAAGGGAAGACACGTGGGGTCAGGTCTGGAGGAAACCAGCCTCTCCCAGTGAAGTCACACAGGATGCTCTTAAGCACGCCCCCCTGCCCCGTCCCAGCAACCTGTCGTGACAATACATGTGAAAAATTGTCAGTCAGGAGCCTTATTTGCGACTAAGTGTCTAAGGTTTTAAATTGAGGGCTCGTCATGTAGGCATCCTCTGTCTGATATGTTATAATTCTAGACTCTCAGAATAAAAGCAGGTGTTTCAAATAAACTGTAGTGTTTGTGCAAATAGTTTAGGCGTGGTGAGCCATTCTCATCAGTTCTGGAAATAGTGGGAACCCTTCCATAGCCCAGTTCCCAGATGGCAGCCACAGGCCAACCTTGCAGCAGGCCTTTCCAAGGATAGCAGTCTTAAATACACACGGTTGGCTGTGTTAACTGTTTTTTGCACAAGTAGGGTAATGGACTGATTGTTCCAGCCTTTCTTCTTTGCTACCTCATCTCCCCGGAGAGTAGTGTGAGGTTCTTTGTTGGCCTTCCTGTGACAGATTGGTGAGAGGTAAAAGGCTCAGCTTGGGCTCCCAGTGTTGGTCCAGAGTAGCAAAGATTCTAGGACAGCCAGCATGGCAAAGCTTAAAAAAGGAGTTTTAGAATCTGGCAGACCTAGTTCTAAATGCTCCTTGACATCAAGTTCTATAAGTTTTAAAGTATCAAATCTTTCTCATATCTTCATATGGATGATTCACCAGATATTTAATGCTCATGGGTAAGCAAGAGTTGAATTAATTTGGTAGGAAGTAGACCAACCTGCATGTCAGGGGAAATAGAGAGTAGGCCTATAGACCTGCAAATTAGTAGAGGAGTGAAAAGTGAAACTAATACTTTTGAATGAAGACCCAATGGTGTAACTCTGAGTTAGATTTCTCATTCCACCTTTTTTCATTTGGGTGTCTGAGCACTTAATGTATATATGCCTCTGCCTGCTGAAGGGAAGACACGGGTGTTAGACATGCGATCTGTGCTCTGAAATCTTACAGGCTGGTGTGGGACCTAATGTGACATGAGAGAGATTCTAGACGAGGTAGCAAGTGGGCTCATGGAATTACAGGCATTTTAACTCTAGAAATATAAAGGACAGAGCAAAGTGAGGTAGAGTGTCCGCCAGGCACCCCAGGTTCCTTTAGTAACTCACCACCAATGTGTCACTTACGAATTTAACTCCTCTTGTTAGACTTGTTTTTTAAATCTTTCTTTTGTAGTTTCAGATTATGTCATCTTTCCAACTCTTGGGGAAGGAGAATCTTGTTTTTCTTGTCTGATGTGTTCATCCAGATAGCACTGAGTTTGATTTTCCCTCTCTATTTTTCTAGTCTAGAGGTTCTCATCTTCCTTGCTTATCAGTTAGATTACCAATCCCCTTAATCCTTGCAAGGATTTATTAAAGTACACAATTTTTCACAGAGCATGAAAACCAGAACAGCAAACACATTATCCGTCCAGGCTGTCCGTGGCTTTGCATAATGCTTTGTTAATTTCACATGGGCATCTCACACTTGACTTTGCATTTCGGACTGCCAGACTTATCTCTCTTGCACTTGTCCTGATCTCTGCTTCAATCCATGGCCTGACATTCAAATATACAGACCTATACATCTTAAGCTTGTGTGCTCATTGCATAAAAGGTTTTTGATTGATCTTCCCCGAATTTTACAATTATCTCAGAATAGAGGCCAGATCACACAGTGATATAGAGTATGGATTTTTTTTTTTAACTACGGTGCCTGGTTCTAATCCCAGCCCAGACATTTAGCAGCTGTGAGACGCTGGAAAATTACTCTTTCTGTTCTCAATGTCCTCACCCATAAGATAAGGACTAAAATACTAGTGCCAGTTTTAGAATTAAATAAAAATATTTTGACTTGCTCTAAGCAGTTTCTGATACTATATTATGTTTGATAAATACAGAAATTAGAAAATATAAATACAGAAATTAGACATATTGCAATGCATCTTAGATTCCTGCCTCGGATTACAAATAATCATCTTGAGTTCTGTCTTCCTTGATAAACCTGACACTAGTCAAAAGAGACTACTATAGAGGTCCAGTACTCTCACAGATTCACCTTTTCTAGTCGATGCCCCAGCTTCCCATGTCAGAAACCTGATTTGTACTAAATCAGAACCAGAAGTGAGAGCTTCTGTGGTTAAGAAGACTATTACCTTATGGTTAACATGAGAGAGAATACTATCAGTTCCTTCCCTTTTCCTTCCTGTTAAAGATGTGGTTGCAAATCTTTTATCTTGACAAAGTCTACCATGTGTCTTCCCCTTTTCTATTCACACTAACATTTTGAACTCATTCTTCCCACCACATAAGGCAATCTAGGCAGAAACATTAGTTTCAGTGCATGCGCACAGCAATGTTGCTCTAGGGGGAAAAAGTGCTGATGTGTGTGATCAGGTACAGACCATAATATCCAAACAACACAAGGAGAGATTCTTTTGAAATGAGAAAACAAAGCCAAAGTGCCCAGCACCCACAGTAGGTACTAAGCAAATGCAAACTTCTTTTTCTCACCGTGCCTGGCTGCCAGAAGCAATTTCTTCCCTCTCAATATTTATATTGACCCTTTTTTCCCTTCAGTTAGGAAAACAGAAGGATTTTTTTTAAGGCTTGTACCATAAACTGTGTGATGTTTAGCTTCTGCAGAGGTGTGAAGGCTCCTGCTGTTAAAAGTAGAGTATGATTTTTTTTTCCTTGGGTGGAAGCCCAGAAAATGTTAGACAAACCAAGGTGAAGACTTTTCCTGCCTAATAACAGTGTGGATGCACGTGTGTGTTTGTGGGTGTGAATGTGTGTGTATCTAGGTTCTGGAACCATTTTGGCAAGCAGAAGTGTGGACTAATGGAGAGGAATTAATCCAAAGTGTTAGATGGCGGAGTGGCTGGACCCACCCCACAGGAACCGACTAGTGATTTTCCTGCTTTGCATTCTCTGGAGGCTGGAGTTAGCCATCTTTGAATTTCCCATCTTGGAAATGCACAATCCAGTTAAAATAACGTTTTGTGAGCTGAGCTGACAGACCATGACCATTTCTCTGGTCAAACCAGAGACTAAGACTTAGTCACTTAAGTCTTGCAGAATTTTAAGAACTTAGGATGAGAATAGCGGCTCCTGTCCACTGAAGTTTCGTGCATTTGGAAGCATCCATACGGGCAGGTGTGTCAAGTGGCGCAGGCTTCCTACTCGAAAGTGCCTTATCTGTTTCCATCAGCTACAGACACAGGTTCAATTAGGAATATGATAAAAATAAAAAGTTTCAGTGGCAAATATTCAAAATATCCCTTTTTCATAATAGATTGTTCAAGTAAGTAAGATTCAATAAGTGGAACAGTAAATTGATGTTTCTCTCTCTCCCTTTTCACAAATCAATAAAATTTTTTTTAAAGTTCATGAGAATAAAGGTAGAACCTTGAAGATAACTACATACAGTGGTCCCCCTTATCCACGGAGGCTATGTTCCAAAACCCCCAGTGTACACCTGAAACTGTGGATAGTACTGAACACTATTTATACCATGTTTTTTACTATACATACAGAGCTACAATTTCATTTATGTTATACACAGTAAGAGATTAAGAACAATAACTAATAAAGTAGAACAATTATAACAATATACTATAATAAAAGTTATATGTGTGTGGTCTCTCTCTCTCCCTAGAAATATATTGTACTTTGCTCACCCTTCTTGAGATGATGTGAGATGATTCAGTGCCTATGTGATGAGATAAGGTGAGGTACTCCAAGTGGTGCAGGATTCAACACTTATGAATTGTTTATGTCTATAATTTTCCATTTCCTATATCAGACTACAGTTGACTTCAGGTAACTGAACCCCCCGGAAGTGAAACTGTGGATAAGCAGGGACTACTGTATAGCCCCAAAGTAGACATTTTGCTTCCTTTTCAACACCTTCTAGAAAATGCTTCTTTCAAACAGAAGGGCTGCAAACTGGACGCCCTTGGTAGGGACACAAATGAGTGGGCTCCTCCTTCCTAATTAGCAACAGTGGGGGCTTTCCCAAACTCCCTGTCAGTCCTGATGGGAGCCCACACCTTCCACAGGCAGATCCTAGGCAGAGACCGTGCTGGTGGCTGAAGCCCTGGCCAGGCCTTCAGTCGGCATGTTACGTGATCCTCACCAGCTTCCCTGGGAAGAGGAAAAACAAATTTTTTCTCTAATGGCTCAGATTGTCTTCGATACTTACCAGCTGGAGTTTCTGACAACTTTGTTCTCTCAGGTTTTAGAAATTTAAAGAGAAACGAAATATCACACGCTTTTAAATGGCACAGGAAGAAGCCAAAGCCTACCTCATTAGCGAATGGAAAACAGTGGCCCCTTTGGGCCAGATCAGGAGGTCAATGTGTATGTTACTGAAAGGCCCTATTTATTAACCAAACACCCATTACATGGGTCAAGTCCAAGGCCAGTCTGATGAGTAGGCAACTCCTCATATGGTTTCATTTCAGGGACTAAAATACCATGCTCTTGATCCTCCAAGTGGGAAATACCGCTCCTATGTGCCCACTGATGCCTGAAATGTCTTTTATAGGAAAAATGCCTTTCATTTAGAAGTCAGTAATAAGGTTCATAATGAAAGTACCTTAGGTGTGACTTAAGAACACACTGAGGTGTGAGTGACTGCAGTCTGGACTCTCTTGAGAGTGTGTTTAATGGTTGAGGGAAGAAAGAGCCTGTGGCTCAGGTGGGAAGAAAGGGACAAAAACAGGGAGAAGGGAGCGGGAAGGGAAGACCGGAGAGCAGCCAGCCGCTGTGCTCATTTGTTGTTGTTCACTTTCAAAGTGAGAAGGAGGGCACGCCGACTGTCTGGCGCACAGCAAGCTCTCCATGCTAATCATCCTTATTTACAGCTATGGCAGCGACAGGCCTGGTCACGCCAGTGTGGGGATAAACCTACGGACTCCCTGCTCTGAAGCTACAGTGCCTCGCACCTAAAATCAAGATACTTGACAATGACTCTTGTTCTATTTTCTCTGTCCCTTCCCTTTCCTAACATTATCCCTTTGCATTCTTCCTTAGTTCTCTGCTGAAGTGAGGAATCTACAGGAGTCTTAACAGGTTTTATACTGAGAAGAGGGGGTTTGCGATTGGCAGCATATGTGAACTAACTTTTGGCATTCAAACATATACCACATGTCGGTGTCATATTAGTGTATCTCATCTTGCCTAATGCCGTTAAGCAAACCACGATTAACATGTTTCCAGCTATGGGACCTGGGACTGTAATCACCTGTTCAAATGGTCACCTCCGGGTACCTTACCTGCACGGGTGTCTTCCCTGGTTATGCCAGCTCGTAGCCACTGCTTTGTCTGAACTTCTTGAGTGGTACAGGTTGCCAGTGCCTCTTACTAGGCATTCATATATGTTTCATCTCATAAATAAAACTGGCTAATAGTTTCATCTAAATTTATTGACATATCCATGGCTACTCAGAATTTAATATGTATGTCGGTGTTTATCTTTCTGACTAGACTGTGAACTTCTCGTGAAGGTCTGGGTGGTGGGTAGCCTCTGAATAACCTCCAATGATCCCTATATTCTGTTATTCATGCTCTTGGGTAACGCCTTCCCCTTAACTGGGCGATGGACCTGGTCACCCAATTTAAATGAATAGAATAAGGCAAACGTGTGAGAGTGTGGCTTTCAAGATTAGGCCATAACAAGTCCATGAGTTCTGTCCTGCCAGCACTCTCTCTGGCTCGCTCTTGCCTGCTTCATGTCCAGGAAGCTGGTTGCCATGTCGTGAGATGACCTGTGGCCAGGAGCGGAGGAATGTCTCTGGCCAACAGGCAGAAAGAAATCGAAGCCTTCGGCCTGACAGCTTGTGAGACACTGAGTCTTGACAACAGTCACCTGACTGAGATTGTGAGTGACTTCTCCATCCGCTGAGCTTTCCTGTGAGAATGCAGCCCTGTTTGACGCCTTGATTGGACCCTTGCAAGAGACCTGGAGGCAGAAACACCTGGGGAAGCCATGCCTGGACTCCTGATTGACAGAGACTGTGAAGTAATACATGTTTGCTCTTTTATGCTGCTGACTTTCAGCGTAATTTCTTATATAGCAATAGATAATAAATTCAGCCCATGTCCTCTGGTCCACTTATGCACTAATCCCATTAACCTGGGATAAATAGCGGGAATATTGGAGCAATATGCTGTTAATTAGCTGGAGAACACTTACTATCTTCTCCTGTCAGGTGAGAGAGGGTGAGAATTGGAACCTATCATTTTGTCCCCAAAGCCTGAACCTATCAATTGTGCTCTTGGTGTATGAGGCCAGAGGGTCAATTAACAGAAGAGACAGTGTAGGGACAGAAAAATCAAATCAAGTCCAAACATTCAAGGAGCTAAGTGACACTAAAAGTTGAAGTTTAAAGCTACCGTAAGAGGTCAAAGAGGAAAACTAAGCATGAGGAGTAGTGAAGCAGGCAAGTAGGAAAACATTCTACTTCCAAAGACTGAGTGAGTGGCATTCTTGGAAATACGTGTAAGTGAATGAAAAACAGAGGTGGACCCATCTAGAGATGAAGCTGCAAACACCAGAAAAAAGGGGGAAGTAGGTGGTGTGGTTGCTTGGTTGGCTGGAGAGAGTCAGCCTAGTTTCAGGGAAAGGTCGTGTATATTGTAGTGCCCTACCTAAATCCTCATCCTCAGGGACAGTGCATCCGGGCTCCTGAAAACATTGGCTGCTAGTGATTCACAGCTGTGTTCCTCACTGACCGTTGCTCTCAGCCAGAGAAACACCACACTCAGGGTTATGCCTCACCCCAGGGGTGGCTTGTGGCCAAAGTCAATCAGGTGAGGAGTTAAAAAGAGGTGGCTCCAATGTAGGACCATCATGGAGACCCATCTCCACTCCAGAGCTGCCAATTAGGCTGCCTGGGGCCTCAAAGGTTGGCCCGAGGCTGGTGTTGCCCTCTGCTGAATTCTGCCTTCCTCACTTTCACACAGTGTATCTCCCAAGAGTAAGTCCCATAAACCTTTTGCACAAAACTCCTCATCCCAATCTAAGGTAATCTAAGACAAGGGGTAACAACTCTTTGGCTCTGTCAACTGCTATCCTGCACAGGAATGTAGAGCCATGGTCGGATCTTGTTGTTCAAGAGAAGCCAGAAATGCCACAAATAAGTCAAATTTAAGAAAGAAACACTTCTAAAGTGAAACCAAACGCATCTGTGGGCCAGATTCAGCTAATGGACCATGCGTTTGAATTGTCCAATTCCTGCATCTGAAAAAAAGTTGGACTTTTTTTGTATGCCTGTTAATACTGGACAATCACTTGCTTAAAAAAAAGAACCGGATATTTCGTGCGTGGGTGGGAGAGGTGAGAGTGGAGGAAGCTTAGTTTTCCTTAACCTCAGGACCACGTAACTAAATACTTAAGTAATACTCAATCCCTTTCCCTCCTGCAGAAGTCAAATTTCTGAAGAAGTAGATTTCTAACTTTTCATGCACATGGGGAGTAGAGATCCCCTTCTCCCATCATGTTTTTGGCACACTTCCTAAAGGTGCCAGATACTAAGAGTGACCATGCACCCTACTTTACACCTCCTATTTCAGTGTAATTACTAATATTTTCCTCTTCTCTCCTAGTGTGGATGATATATTTTGTTTCTTTATGAGGGGAACTGTGTACCGTTACCTGTCTTGGTATCCTTTTTCTTCCATGAATAAAATCTTTGGACATCCAAGAAAGTTAAGATACATCACTTTCTAAAGGATGAAATTCATTTAAGGTAACATTTTTCTCTTGCAAATTGAAGTCATCCCTGGTGTCTCAGTGCAGCAATTTGACCCGATCCTACTTTTCAGGGGAGTCGTTTTTACATGCACTTCACAGTTTAAACTAATTTGATTTCACTACTAATTTACCTTATTTTAACTTGGATATGCTGAAGTAGTTCAGGCTGCTTCTAAACACTTACTGCCTCATTAGCTGATAGCTCTAGTCTAATGACTTTCAGGGCAAATGAGAGCGTCCAGGGTGGTGGACACCCGTGGAAACAGCCCTTTGCAGACCAAAGGAGAGGAAATCAGACTTGGATTTAATTCCACCCTTTGTTATCTTTGGGGTAGTTAGCATTTATTTAAATGAAATTGTAATTATTTTCAGCGGTGCTGACTGATGAGCCATTGCTGGGTAAATTGATTGAAGCCACCACACTGTTCGCCACATAGTTACATGAGTATATAACAAGGGAAACATTTTTTGTTAGAGAGTTCAGTAAAATCTCTAAGTTTAGCCATAAAGGTAGATATTGATATAACCTTTGTGTGTGTGTATAGATACATATACACACCTCCTATGCATGTGTACCCATATACATACAAATATATATGTATGTGTATAGACATGAAAATAAATATGCATTTAAAAATGTGACTCCTTACCCTTTTGCAAGTGTATAGATTAGGCTCTTTGGCTACAATGAGAGCCTGAGACTCAGTCAGCCTACCTCAAGAATAAATGTGAGAAAAGGAGAGGTGACAATCTGTCAGGGAGTAAAGGAGCCAAACAGTATATCCAGGTCACACAAGGCTCTAAGAGGGAATTCAGGACCCAGGCAGTCATTCTTACTTTTGTGTCTAACCTTGATTTCCACCTCATCCTCTTTTATTTTTAATGCTTCACTTTTTCTCCCCCAGGGTAGGTAGGCTACTTCCCAACCTCAGAGGTCGAATCATGTTTTCATGGCAGCATAACTCAATTCCCTTGGCTAGTGCTTGCTTTAGGGGTGGGCATGAGAACAGCCTCTAGGCAATCATGCATAGAAGAAAGTCTGTTGTGGGAGTTTGGGAAAAATTTTGCTTCCGGGTGAAACAGGACATGGTGATGAGGCTGGTTCTGTTTTTCTGCCTTGAAGTGGTGTGCCATGATTTTATGATTTGAGCTATGGCAGCCCACAAGCTAGAGATGAAGAACTGATAGGCAGGGGATAGTCTTGTGGAAGGTAGGAAAAAAATAGGTCCTTAATAATGTTCCTAACAATTTCTCTAGCCCTGGACCACTTATCTCCAGACTTCTCGTCATGTGAGAAAGTGAAATGTTTTTACTGCTTATGCCACTGTTGGTTCGGTCGTCTACTACTTGCAGTCCAAAGCATCTCTGAAAATAGCGTGGGCCAAGGTTATACTAGTCTCTCCTTATTCATGATATCGCTCTTCCTGCTTTCAGTTACCTGCAGTCAACTGCATTCTGAAAAAATCGAATGGAAAATTCCAGAAATAAACAATGGATACATTTATAGTTGCACATTACTCTGGGTAACATGACGAAGTCTCATGTTCTTTCCATCTTGCTCCATCACGCTGGGATGGGAATCATCCCTTTGTCCAGTGTAGCCATGTTGTACTCACTTTCCATCTGGTAGTCACTGAGCAGCTGTCTTGGTTAGCAGATCGGTTATTAGAGAGAGACCACATTCACATAACTTTTAGGATAGTGTATTGTTATAATTGTTCCATTTTATTATTAGTTATTATTATTTTATTATTAGTTATTATTGTTAATCTCTTACTGTACCTAATTTAAAAATTAAAATTTGTCATTGCTATGTCTGTATAAGAAAAAAACATATGCAGGATTTGGTGCTATCTGCAGTTCAGGCATTGACTGGGGTCTTGGAATGTGTCCCCTGCAGATAAGGGAAGCTACTGTATCTTGTTGCCTGTCCCAGTGCCAGGATTTGTGAGCATTTATTTTCATATCTTCAGACAGACTTCAGTCAGAATCAAGGGAGTGTTCTGAACACCCATGATTCAGAGTCCTATCTACCAAGGTCGGATTTCTTCTCTGTTACATTCCATGACTGAGCAATATTACAGTTCTCCCTTTGACATACTGTAGATTCATCAGTTAAATAGAGGTCCAAGGGATGACATGAAAACTTTTAGCTTTGGTCCATTTGGCCTTCACACTTCTGTTAGTTGATCGTTCATGCAATTAACAAATACCTATTTATTGGGCACTTGATATGTGTCAGGTTTGGAAATTTAGTGAGAAAATACAGAGATGTTCCCCACCCCCTTAGAATTTCCTTTCTAGCAAAATTACGCAGTTTCCATATTCACCTGGCCTCTGAAGCCACATACCAGGGATCCCGAAGATGCTGACACGCAAGAATAGGATACGGAAACCACCCAGAATGAGTGTGTGTCTTTTTCAAGATAATGAACATGGTAACAAGTAACTCTTTTAGAGTTGCTTTAATTTTTTTTTGCTATGATATTGAAGGAGGTTGAGCCAATAGCGAAATATTGCATTGAGATTTTTTTTTCTTTTTTATTAAAACCATTGTCAGAATGTCTAGTCTGAAACCAGAATACTATGCTCTCGGTAAATTACTGATCTGGATTTTCAGTGCCTATGTATATATATATTTTCACACTCCCATTATAACATTCTCAAATAATCCAGGTCATGCATATCAAAGTGGGTGGTGGTAAATTTTAGCAGGGATCACCCAGCTTTTATGTTAGTATTGAATCAACTGCAAACTGGGATTCTGGGACTTCCATTTAAGATGAAAGAAGGAAGTAACTGTGCCTTGAGTAGCTTTTCTATGTTCACATGTGGGTAAGAACTTTAAATTTGAGAGTTCTTGCCAAAGAACAACTCCAGTCCACTAGTCACATTCAGGTTGTCTGGGTTTTCCCTCTAGTTTTTATTGAATTAGGTCATCTTACTTCTTGCCCCAACGCAGCTTCTCTTCCCAATGAAATGACTGCATTTAGCTAGTGAGTTGTTTTTTTGCTTAATCTTCCTTCATATCTCAGCCCCCATGGGGTTATTCAGCTACCCAGGATTCATACTGGCAGGAAGCCTTGGGTCAGACAAGAATGGATCTCTATCTGCTGGCTCTCTGTGGTGGTTTTGGTATTCTGTGGAACAAAAAAGAAAATCCCTTACAGATATATTTCTGGAAAGTGAGTTGATGGTGTTTTCTTTGATTCCTCCTTTGCTTTTCCACAAGGCCTCCTTTTAGTCTCTATTGGTTCGAATTCTAATGAAGATTATCTTCAAAAACGCCTTCAGCAAAATTTCCTTATTAAATAAATCTTTATTTTCCAGGCCAGCTCTCTGCATGTCTAATGCCAACCCAGAATAGCGATTGTCCTTACCTGTCTCCCAACCCCTTTAAATGTCTAAATCAAGCCTTTCAGTAAGTCACCACCTCCCATCACTACCAGATTTTCTAATTGAATTTCACAGGTTATTCCCAGAGTTGGTGACTGTGACCTTGAACCAGTACTAATTTTAAGAATCAAGTTATATTCTGGATCTTGGCTTAGCACAATAGTTTGGGGACATGTTAATCAGCCTGTATTATTTTTTTAAATTTCACCAGGGAAATATTTTTATATATTCATAGTCCTAAGTTTCAAAGAAATATGCCTCATTAAAAATTTTATTTCATCATTTAGAGGCAGTGGGGCAAAAATTAGATCAGTCCTGTGATTCACTGTTTGCTACACATGTAGTTACAGAAATCTTTAAGGTAAATTTAAAGCAGGAAACCAAACAACAACCTGTATTGCTGTTAACTATGTTTGAGAGCTAGGTCCACAGGTGGTGGATGGTGAAAAATGTTTTACATTATTAGGGTCTACCTTTACATTTCTATAATATGTACCCTTAGTACAAAACAAAATTGTATCTAGACATGAAGGATGAATATTTTGCTGGACCTTTTGTGAATTTGACCAACTAGATATGTACATTCCATTCTGTATCAATTATATTAATGAAGTAATTATTCAGCTTTTGGCTTCGGTATTAATTTGACACTTTGGCTTAAAATAACAAGACTGATGGCCTATTTGTGCCTTTAAGGAGAAGCCAATGGGAACAAAAGTACAGACTTCCTCACTTTAAAATATGCATATCTCTAATGTGGAAATTTATAATTCTTCAAGCAAAATTAAGACTTGACTTTGAGATGGTCTGATTACAAGGCTATTAGGCTTCTTCTCTATTCCCTGAAGCCTCTCCCCCTTCTCAATTATTCCCTGTTGCTAATGAGATGCTGGAGCTGAATAACATTGTCCCTTAGGCAGACCTGAGCCCTCAGTAAGCACCGCTCCCTCCCACCCCTTCTCTCCCTTCCTCCTATCTCTCTTCTGTCCTTTACATTGAACTCTTTCTTAGCGGACAAGGTGTGGAGGGGAAGCAGGATTAAATATTTTTATTTCATAGACCTTTAAGCTTCTTCAGGCAAGAGAGTTAGTTCAAACAGAAATAATACCGTTCAAAACAAACTTCTGTAAGTAGAATGTGTTGAGAAGAAGCTGAAAGACTTCAGTATCACAAGATCAGACCTACAAGGAATATTATTTCTTTATTCCTCTATAATAAGACATGTTTCTTTTTTAAACCCTCCTTTATGTGACTTTTCCATCAGGTGCAAGTTTAGGAGGACTTGTGTGTTCCTGTGGCCTTGTGTGTGTGTGTGTTGTGTATGTGTGTGTGGCCTGTAGAAAGACCTCAGGGTCATGTTCCCTCCCAGAAATCTGCTTAGATGTTTGTTGTCAGGTTTGACCCTAGATCCCAGGTCAACACAGGAAGCTGTGGAGATGCACTTGATTTGGTAGGAAGGCCCTTTCACTCTCATCAGCCTTCTGCTCTGTGCTGTGCTTAGCGCTCAGGAATTATGCTGCCACCTCTGTGACCAACCAGCATGCAAGGGGGTCTGAGAGCAGCATGTCATACTCACTTTGCACCCCCATCCACCCCAGGGGGCTGTTGCTGAATATGAACAGTTGTGCCAGAGCAGGGTGGCCTGAGCACTTCTGTATGGAATCCACCACATTTCTGTGCCCATCCCTTCCCTGCGGCTCTGGTTTCCTTTAGCCGGGCATAGAGAAATCCGTCTTTAGAGTAAAAACCACGGCGACATGGCAGGGGACAGGGGCTGCTAACCTGGCTCTCTAGCCATGGTGTCTTCTCCCACATCCGTCTCCGGGCGTTGGCTATCTGGCACGAGAGGGAGAAGATGGCTGCTACAGAGACAGCATTCTCTTCTAGAAATCATTTCTTATTTTTAATTTTGTGTTTATGCTTTTAATTTTTTTATTAATTAGACAAGCCAAGAATTAACCAATTTTATTACTACCCTCCTCATCTCTGATCCTCCTCCTCATTAAAAACCCCACGTACATTTGATATTGCCATTGCTCAGGCATATACCAATCACATTGTCTCATGTTTCCTTTTTTATACTTTCTTGATGTTTCTTTTGCTTTCTGGACTTCAATTGCTTTTCTTCATGGATAGGAAAATAATGTTTTATTCTATTTGTTTCTTTTAAGACCTACAGGATGAACATTTTTTCTATTAATTTAATAGTGAAACTATTGAATTCTATGGAAGGTGATGAAACTCATGTTTTTTTTCTTCTCACTGCTGTGACCTCATGCTGTTTTATTGCTATAGCATGGGCTCAGTTACTTTTGTAAGAATTTTTTCTGCTCAGTACCTTTAAATTTACTTTTACTTTGATGTTAGTACTACTACTTCTGCTTTGTTTTATTTGACTAGTAATGCTTTGCTTATGACTTTATCTTATAAATTATGGTTTCATAGTATTTTAATGTTTCCAATACATGCAGTGAAATATACGGATCTTAAGTATAAGTTTGATGTGCTTAACACATGCATCTATTCTCAAAAAGCTACAGAACACCAACACAGAAATAATCTTTGTGCCTCTGTTCAATCAATCCCTACCCCTTCTTCTGAAGACAGTGTTCTGATTTCTTTAATTGTAGCTTAGTTTTGTCTGTAGAACTTAATTAGAATTTGTCTAGCTTCTCTGTTGTGGTGTATATGCTGGTGATTCCAGTAAATCATTGCTTTCCTTTGCTGAGTAGCATTCCATCTGGGACTGAGACACAATCTGTCAGTCCTTCTGTTGATGGACACTTGGTATATTACCATTTTTTGGCTATTATAAAAAGGTTGCTGTGAGCATTCATGTCCAAGTCTTTTTGTAAACATATGTTTTCATGTTTTTCTTGGGTAAATACCCAAGAGTGAAAATGCTGCTTCATAGGGTATGTGTATGTCTAACTTTATGGGAAAATTCTAGAATGATTCCCAAAGTGGGTATACCATTTCTTTCTCTCTAATGTGTGACATTTTGGTTGTTCCACATCCTCACTAACATTTGATTTTTGTGAGTCTTTTATTTTAGCCATCCTGGTAGGTGTGTGGTGGTACTGCCTTGTGGATTTGATTTAGGTTTTCCTCACGACTGATCATGACGAGTCCTTTTTTCGTGGGCTTATTGCTAATTTATATTCCCTATTTCACAGTGTCTAGTCTTTTGTCCATTATTAAAATAGTACATTTATCTTTTATTATTGAGTTGTAAGAATCATTTATGGATTGTGGATGTTAGGCCTTTGTCAGATATATGTACTGCTGATATCTTCTTCCAGCTTGTGTCTTGCCTGTTGATTTCTCGGTGATGCCTTTTGATGAGCAAATGTTTTTAATTTTAGTGGAGTTCATTTTACCAATTCTTTCTTGGTTAGTGCTATGCCTTTATTTTAAAATTTTCTTTTTTGCTTTATATATTTTCTTTTTATAAAATATCTAGATAGTTTTGCTGTCCTTTACCTAATCTCATGGTCTCTTTTCATATAAAAATTTTCTATGGTTTCCACTTAAGAACTGAAAACCTTAGTTTTATTCCCTCCACCTTACTTTGTTATTTCTTTTTTTCTCTTATTCTTTATTTTTGTGTGTTGGATGAAGTTGCTAATCACTTTTTCTCCTATTCACATTAGTTAAGAAATTTCTTGGCATTTTTATTTTCTATAATTTGCAATATTGTTATTCCCCAATATGCATAATTGAATATATATTTTCTACTATTGTGTAAAATAAAGATATTAACCACATCCCTTGACCTAATTTATTACAGCTCTCATTTATTAAGTTAAGACCTAAAGATAGAGGTTGAATACCTGTGCTGATTTGCTTGTCCAAGTCCTGGCTTGTTTCTATTTTGCTGGCATAATTAGTAATCATGTCCCTAATCTTAAACTATTCAGTTTATACAATAAATTACATGTGTACAATCAGATATGCACAATAAATTAAACATTTTAGATCACCTGGACAACTTTTTCCCTCCTACTTACACATTTACCAGAACACCTTCAATTCTCTCCTTTTACAGCCTGGTACAGTGGTTAAATTCAGACTCTGGGGTCCCTTACTAGCTTTGTAATCTTGAGTAAGCTGCTCTTTTTGCCCCAGCCTCCTCATATTTGTAAAGAAGATGACAATACCATTTTCTTCATAGGGTTGTTGGGACACTTTATTGAATAAAGTGTCTAGAGCAATGCCTATGCCATACATACTAATGTGCCATAGAAATGTTGCCCGTGATTTTCTACTCCTTCCCAAGGCATAGGTTTTCCTGAGATAGTTTATTATTTTAGTTGCCCACTATCGTTACCTTCAGCTTTGCTATGTGATTCCTCTAGTTCAAGAATTCTTAATATTACAAATGCCTCATGACTATATCATTATCCATTCAAAGTTTATTGCCTATTGCTGTTTTCTCGCCTTGTCATCATCCTTATCTTGCCATCTGTTCTGTTCACTTATTTGATTAGAGTCCTTTCCTAACTATTTTCCTCAGTTGGGTTCTGTGAGTGATATGCTCTCAGAATCCTTTATGTAGCTATAAATATATAGCTTTCTTCTATTTGGGCATAAGATTATTTTGTCATACTCCTCTTCATTAACCAATATATATTATCCTCCTATTTTTCTAGCATCTAAAATTACAGATGAAAAAATTTAATGTTTTTTTTTTTGTATCCGTTAGCTAGGGCTGCTATAATAAAGTATTGCAGAGTGGCTGGCTTACATAATAGAAATTTATTGTTTCATAGTCCTGGAGGTTAGTAGTCCATTGTCAAGATGTCGGCAGAGTTGATTTCTTCTGAGGACTCCCTCTTTGGCTTGTAGATGACTGTTTTCTCCCTACGTCTTCACGTGGTTTTCTCTTCATGTATGTGAGTGTCCTAATTTCCTCTTCCTGTAAGGACACCAGTTACATTGGTAGGCCCCAGCCTAATGATGGGTTAATTACCGCTTTAAAGGCCCTATCTCCATATATAGTTACAGTCTGGGTACTGGGGGGTTAGGATGTCAACATATATATTTTGGGGTAACAAAATTCAGCCCATAACAATTTCATACTTTTCCTTTT
>PVKM010014324.1:0-29062 GCA_004027735.1 Carollia perspicillata
GAGTAGAGGTCCTACCCAGCAGCTGGGAGACACCCTTCCTGCCCCAGGAAACATCCTTTTGTCTTTCATTTTTGAACATCCAAGTTCATTTCTTTTTTTTACGCTGTTACTTATGCAACTCCTACACCAAAGACAACATATTCAAGGGTAGGAAAGGGCTGCAAAGTGTTTAGTTTACGCCTTTCTTGACAAATTCATTTCTGAAACAAAGGTTTGCTTTTGTGTGGAATTCTGAAGGTGTTCAAGAGTGACATTGGCTTTTAGAAACAAACTTTTGAAATGGAGAGTTGTCTTCAAATGTTAGTCACTGTTTTGTTCCTTTTTTTTAATGGGGCAAAAACCACATAAAATGTATCCTTCTAACAATTAAATGAGTGTTACAGTATTATTAACTATAGGCACATTATATTACAACACACTGAAACATTTTCATGTCGCACAACTGAAACTCTATACCTATTGAACTTAAGTCAGCATTCATTGAATACCTACTATGTACCTGCGATGAAAGAAAACCATTATCTCTCTGGGTAATTAGTTTCTTTGTCTATTTACATCTGGAAACTATGTTCATTTATATACACTAATAATAAGTAAGCACATATTTGTATAATACTTCTCAATTTATGAGGTACTTTCCTTATATTTATAGTACCTTATTAAGTACTTCCTTTTTACCCCATTATTTGATCCTCTCCTATAATAAAATACTGTTATTATTTTCATTTTAAAAACGAGGAGACTAAGGTCAAGAGAAGACAATTGGTTTATTCAACTTCACAGAGCTAAGAGCTAACATCTGATGTGGGGTCTTGAGGGCCAGTTTTTCCCCAGTGCATTATGCTACAATGATTCATTCCAAATAACATTGAATGATAATTTTAGCACTGCCTCTTGGGTTGCTGGGAAAAGAGAAAAATACTTGTAAAATAAACTTTATTATTCTGATTCAAAATACCTAGAAAACAATTCACCATATAAGTTGCTTTCTTCTTTCAACCAACCTTTTTAATCTAAAATATTTATCTCATTTTGCTTCTATTTCTTGTTCTGAGCATTATTAATTTGCAAGTTTTAGCCATTACATTCAATGAGTGCTGAATTATAGGAGCCAACTTTGGGCTTGAATCCTGGATATGCTACTAAATTAGTCCTTTGACCTTAGAGAAGTCACTTAACCTTTCAAAGTTTCAATGGCCCCATCTGTAAAACCATGCTTATAATAGTATCTATCTCATACTGTCATTATGAGGAGTAGATGAGACGGTGCATCAAAGCTGCATAGCGTATTTCCCTGGCCCACAGTGAGCACTTAGCCAGAAGGAGATATTATTATCATCCTAAATATAAAAAATGAAGGTTGCATCCAATTAAACCCATTTTTGGTAAAGGACCAAATTCTTGCATTTTAGAAAATATGGAAAGAGCCCAGAATTGGAGGTCAAATACTTACAAGTAGTATGGATTTGGTGTCCTGATTGTAAAATGAGAAAGGTAATACCTATCTCACTGAATCTTTGTGAGAATATTTATAAAGATCCTGAGCCATAATAAGTGCTCAATAAATAGAAGCTACTGTTATTATTATAATATCATTATTTTGAATTAAAAAATCCCAAACTCACAGATCAAGAGATTTAGGTACTCAGAGAAAACACTCCAGGTGATGGCCAGCTGGGTGCAGAATTTTCCTTTTGGGATCAGAACACAGACAATCCTCAAACACTAGACCAGAGCATGGCAATGATGATGAACAAGATGCATTTTACAGCCTAGACTCCAAAGTGCCAAGGTCATTTGCATGTCATGGATGTTTGCATCTGCCTCTTATTCTTCCTTCTGGTCTGAAGCTTTTACCTTCAATTTAACAGTCATTTATTGGACATCACTACATCCCTGATCCTGTGCTAGTCACTGTGGGAAACACAACGACAAATGAGCTAAGCATTAGATCTCTTCTCTGTCCACTTTCCTAGGTGGGTGAGGAGTGGATATTCAATTCCATGGCTTAAATACATCTCTGTGCTGAAAGTACCAATTTATTTCTTCAGTTCCACCCTCTTCTCTGACATTCATACTAATCTCCATTTGCCTATTTTCTCTTTTAAATTTTTTTAAAAGATTTTATTTATTTTTAGAGAGAGAAGGAGGGAAAAAGAGAGGAGAAGAAACATCAATGTGCAGTTGCCTCTCGCATGGACCTAGCCTGCAACCCAGGTAGGTGCCCTGATCAGGAGTCGAATAAGTGACCCTTGCTTAGCAGGCCAGTGCTCAATCCACTGAGCCATACCAGCCAGGGCTCCATTTGCCTATTTTCCATGTTCATTTAGGTGTGAAGCATCTTGAGGGTAATGTGACCTAAACAGAACTGTTGACATATTCTTCCCCTCCTCCCCACAAACCTTCTTTTCCCCCAGTACATCACATTTCAGTAAATGGTACCATAATTCATCCAATTACTTAGGCCAAAATTGGAGTAATCCATGGCCTTTGCCTTCCTTTCACATCTTACATCCAAGGTATCAGCAAATATCAGCAACATTACCTTCAGAATCCCAATCCAACCACTTCTCACTGACCCCCTCCACTACTATCCTAGCCCCAGACATCAATCTTTTGCTTAGCCCTTTGTACTTCCTGACTGAACACCCTGCTTTCACCCTCGACTCCAGGCCAATGTCCATGACCACATACATTGTGCACAACGCAACTCCAGGGACACTGTTTTCATAGACTTCAATGTGAGAACACCCCTGGAGTCGTGCAATGCAATGGCCCTGCTTGCCTTCTCCTGTCTATTCTCCATGAAGTAGAATTTTCAAATTAAAGTTAAAGCCTGTCACTGCTCTACTCAGAACTCTTCAGGACTTCCTTTGATGCCTACAGTAAAATGTGAAGTTCTGTGAGATGCCACAGAAGCTAACTGCAGGCCACAAACTACATAATTCTGTTCTTCTTACTGTATTCTAGCCACACAAGTCTCCTTGACTTTTCTTGACCATCTCGGCCACATTTCTCTCAGGGCCTCTGACCTTGCTAGTTGCTCTACCTGGATGTTCTTCTCTCTGGTATTTGCATGGCATGTACTCTCATTTTAGTCCAGTTTTTTGCTTAAATGTCCCTTCCCTGAGAGGGTTTTCCTGATTACCTTATAATTTAGTTTCATACTATCTTACCCTGCTTTATTTTCCTTTATAGCACTTATTCTTCCTTATGTTATACATTTACTTGTTTATTTGGTTGTTCTCTGTTTCTACTATGAGAATTTAATCTTTTTGAAGGTAGGGATTTCTTTCTTTTTTTTTTTGTCATTTTCTTCACCACTGTATTCCAAGAAGGGTTAGTACATAGTAAGTGTTCAAAAATATTTAGAGACTGGTCCTGGCTGGTGTGGCTCAGTGGACTGAGCACCAGCCTGGGAATCAAAGGGTCACTGGTTTGATTCCCAATTAGGGCACATGCCTGGGTTGCAGGCCAGATATCCAGTAGGGGGCGTGTGAGAGGCAAAACACACATTGATGTTTCTCTCCCTCTCTTTCTTCTTCCCTCCCCCTCTGTCTAAAAATAAATAAATAAAATCTTTAAAAAATATATTTAGAGACTGGATGAAGGGAATATGAAATTCATTCATTGATTCATATGGTCCTTTCTCCCTTCACTGAAGATTCACTAATAAACTATACTGTGCTAACATCCCACATATATCATTTCTTTTCATCCTCACAATATGATCTTTAATTTTACAAGTTAACAGAGTTTTGCAAAGAGTAAGAATTTGGACCACTGCAGGTATCAGTCTGATGGGCTTCATTGCCCATGAGCTTTCTACTCTAGGAAGGTATCACCTACCTAAACCATGCTGCTAGTGGTTCTACATGGAAGTTGATGAAATAAGAAGTGGGAAATGATTTAATTATGGCAACATGTAGAGTGTATTGGGGAGTATATTAGTCAGGTTTTGCTGCAACAATAAACAACCCCTTCTCAGAAGCTCATGACTACAAATGCTTATTTCTTGTTCACAAGGGTTAAGGGTTAGCTGGGTCCAACCCAGCTCATGTGTGTTCTTATCCTCCAACCCCAGCTGAAGGAGTGGCCATGCTCTGGGACGTGCTATTTTCATGGTGGAGTTGGGAGTGAGAGAGATCAAGACAAACCACACAAACACATTTAAAACTCCTGAAGGGATATGGCAAGTGTCACAAATTCCTGATATTCTATTGGTCAAAGTATGTCACATGGCCAAACTCAAAGTCAACGAGGCAGGGATGTATCTTCCTCCCTCAGTCTGTTCAGTCATATCACATGGCAAAAGGTGGGGCTGTATAATCTCATTACAGAGAAGCAGAGAATAGTTCAGAAAAACCAACCCCAGTGTATCAGAGGAAGAGAAGATATTTCAAAAAATGAGCTCCGTGGAGCAAAAATAACAAAAGTCCTCTCCCACCCCCTGATAACTTTGCAGGAGAGGTGTCACTGTGGTTTAGGGCCTGTCCTCACGTTGGCAAATTTGGATTGACAAATATGACTTCTGCCAGCAGTGAATGGCTTCAGAGGGACTTCATTCATGCTTTCTTTTGTGCACTCACTCAGCAAAGACTTTAAGATCTCATTCTGTGTGAGACACAGGGGAAACTGAGATAAAGTTCCCAAAAGAGTGTTGTGAATACCAGCTGTTACATTACTTGTTTACAATTACAGCTATAGAATTTTTAGCAGCCAAATCTTTGGTACACTTTTTGGAAGATCTTTTTCTCTTGCATCCAGGGAAGCCAAATCAGCCTTGGTGAACAAGGCATTAGAATAAAGGGAATTAAAGTGTCTCATCAGAGTTTTCACCATGGCATTGACTCATTGACTCTTAAATGAACAGATTAGTCTTAACACTCATATACAGTCTCTCTCTGTCTCTCTCTCTCTCTCACTCTCTCACACACGCACACAGTCTTGGAGATGCTCTGACATATTCATGCTCATATGCATCTTTTCTCCTAGACATCATGTATAACTCTTCAGCTAATATCATTAATCAAGACTTTAGTGGACAACTATAATTTTATTTATTCAACAACGCCCCTCTCATTTTTCTTGGAATAGACCTGTGTTTCTTTTTCTCTTGTGGACTGTTTCCTCCTCTTTCTTCTACAACAACTATGCAATCTGCCAGACCCTCTGTCTTCTCTCATGGCTCCTCCTCTGACCACTGTGCATTGGTTTATAGGTGGGCATCTGATGTAAGCCTGGCCAATACAAGCTCTTGTTAGAGCTGGGGCTAGGAAAAGGAATCATTTTCCCTCTCCAAAGGAAAAGAAAATGGGTGATATGAGCCTAAGAAGGAAGACAACCTTAATTAAGACAAAAAAAAGCCCGCACACCGAAAGCATCAGAGAAAGACACTGGCACGTGCCATTATGGGTAGTTTTCAAGTCCCACATCCAATTGTTTTGATGTGCAGCATACTTCTGTTCTGACTGTATTTTATTATTCATCCCTTTTTTGGATCCTGTGAATAATTAATTCTCCCCCTTTGAGGCAAAGATAGTTTACGTTGTATTTCTGTTTCTTGCAAGCAGGTCACTCTTTGAAGTATAGTAGCATTTTAAAAACTCCTTGGAGAAGAGAGGACTGAAGGGGAACATAAATAAGTATTTCAAGGATGGACAGAAGAAGGGGGGCCTGGCAGAAAAGCAAGAGGAAAACCAGGAGAAGGTGGGGTTGTAGATGATTTAGAGAGGTGCAGTTAGAGAAGGAAGGCAAAATCTACCATAGTAACACACACTTCCAAGAGAATTGGCAAGATGGAGACCAAAAAAATATTGGAAGTAGTCACAACTCCTTGGTCACTGATGACCTCAGTGTGAAGCATATGTAGAGGTATGGTGGATGCAGAAGCCAGCCAACACAGGCTAGGGCGTGCATGGGAGCTGCGGAAGCTGGGCTCGTGAGAATAGAGGAGGGGATGTTAGGAGATTTGACAATAAAGCAATGGCAAGAAGTAAGGTCAACCTCAGTACAGGGCACTTTTGAGGAAGGGTTTCTCATTTCTTTTCTCTTTTCAGTATGGAAGGGATACAATCAATACAATTTACTGAGTACATATTATACTTTAGACACTGTTTTCTGTGTTGGAATAAAAAGATTAATAAAACACAAGCAAGGTTAGATAAATTACAGTACATCCATAAAATGGGAAACTAGCAGCCCTAAAACTGATGTGGTAAAATGACTATTTAAATAATGAAATCTGTTGGGATATTAGTTTAAAAAATCAGGTTAAAAAAACAGCATGCACCTATAGTCCAGTTTCTACTGTACCCATCCAAATAGATAAGTATGCATAGAACAAAGCCAGGAAGAATACACAGACAAATGTAAATAGTGGTTCACAGAGGTACCGAGATTTATGGGCAACTTTCATTTTATTTTTTTCTTATCTGCATTTTCCCAATTGTTAACATTTAAACCATGCTATTCAGTAGTAAAAAAATACACAAAGATAATATTTATAAAAACAGATGTAGTGTAGACTCTGAAGTTGGTCACCAGCTAATAAAAGAAACAACAGACTAAACAACCAAGTGCACACAACCATTTCTTATTAAATTCCAAGACAAGAGGTTATATGAATGGAGAATAATTATATCTGCCTACTGGGGCCAGGGAGACTTCTCAGAGGAAGTGAAAAACGAGCAAGAATTGGCCTAGCTAACGAGAAGGCAAAAAAAAAAAAAAAGAAAGAGCACAAAATAGAGCAGTCCATGAAATACTCAGACAACTTGGAGCAGTTTGGGGGCAGAAGGGAAGGAGCAGAGGAAGGCGGCTGCTGGGGTAAAAGGCCTCTGCTGCCCTTTAAGGACGAGGCCCCTGTCCCGTAGTGCAGGCAACGGAGAAGACAGTTAAGCAGGTCGTCGTCCTGTCCATCTGCTCAGACGGCCCCCTCCTGAGTGGGTCCTGTGTGTCAGAACTATACTGCCTTGGGTCTAATGGCCAGGTCTTCAGACCCCCTGCGTCACTAAGCCACAGGATATGGTGACTTGGGCAAGGGCATCAGCTCAAGTGAGGTGGCGCTTCTGGCAGATGCTGAAGGAGCCAACAGATGGGGGCTGGGCAACGAGCCTTTCCTAGAAGGGGAGTCTGGGGAGCGCATTTGCGTCTACAGGAACTAACAACTGCGGGCTGCCTGCTAGTATCATGGTGCTCATTTCATCTCCATCCCTCTCTAAGAAGCAGTCCCTGCTGTCATCCCCACTTTTACAAATGGGGGAAGATGCACAAAGAAATCAAGACATTAGCTCAAGGTCATTCGGTTAACCACTGGCCTACACTGCCTGTCACTGGGAGTGCTGAGAAGGCGAGGAGATGGGGCTGTGCTGGCCTAACAGTTGTCCTCTGTCTCTGGCCACATGACAGCCTGAGCACCAGCCAGCACACTGTCTGCCTTCCTCCCTCTGCCTGGCCTCCCTCCCTCGTTCCGTCCCTTCCTCTCCCTTTCTTTTCCTCCTCTTACACCACTTATTATCACAGGAAGGAAAATCAAATTCAATAAAGTACACATCGATTTATTAAACGAAGTCCAGCATGGGGCTTAATAAACTAAATACAGACTTCAGTGAAACTGTGCCTTAGCACTTGCTTTTAAAGCCATGTTTCAGAAAGGTTATCCATAGGAGTTATGGGTAATTTTTATCAAATGACAAGAATTGACATTAGTTAGTGGTGGCAAATTTTTGTGTTCTTAGATTGTCACTTAACACTTAAGTTTCTAAGATTATCCCCCTCCCCTTAAGTGATAGCATCACTTTAACACCTGGTTCACACAGGGAAAACTTTGAAGCACACGAACCAATTTAGTATTTTCTAAAACAAAGTCAAAGTGATGGTTGTTATTTTTTCACTCAGAGGGTGGCTGGCGGAGTGCTGGGGCGGGAAAAGCTCCGGCAGTGCCTGCAGGACTGTGGAGACCCCAGAGACACTGACAAGGGGGAAGGCACAAAACCACCCTTCACGGTCTGAGGACCTGGATATCAGCCGCTCCCGCTCCCTTGCTCTGCAATGGGTGAAATCACCTCGTGTTTCCCAGCCTCATCTCCACAACTAAAAATGCCTGTGTCATCGGGTTATCCTCCGAATTAAAGGAGATGAGGCCTATGAGGGAACCTGGCTCCCCATAGGTACTAAGAAGCATCATCTGAATGTGAATCGGAAACAGATTTCCTTCATCTTCAGGCATTTACGATTTGAGACAGTTTCTTTCCCCTCCTCCTCTCATCTTTTCATCCTCCAGGCCTCCTGCAAGATGGGGATTTCTGCATTCAGGGGCTCCCTGGAGCTTCGGGCTTGGAGCACTGGCCGAGAGGATGATTCCTCCCTTGCACTCAATCAACCTGGCATTCATCTGCAGCCAGGGAGAGCAGCCAGTCTGCTTCCTTGACATAAACACACTGAACAAGCAAGACAGGCCCCACTGAGTTATTTAAAACCCCGATCCGAGAGAGAGCATCTTGAATCTGAAGTTCTTGCCTAAATATAAACGGCAAAGCTTATTCAACCTCAAATCAAATCAATGATAATTTGAGGACTAATTAGCATTTGGGGCTTTTTTCGGCAGCCTGGTGATGTGGTGTATAATGCTACGTGATTGGGGAGAAGCACGTAATTATGAAGCTGAATACATTGTCTCCTAGAGGCTCACGGAGGGGCAGATTTCCTAGCTGGAGGGGCCGGCCACGAGCCAGAGCGAGGGGTGGAGTGGGGGTGGGGGGTGGGCGGGGCGGTTAAGTGGCAGAGTCTTGGGGAACCTCTGAGGGCAGCCTCCTTGGTGGTCCCGGTTCCTCTCTGACAGACGGATTTTACTTCCACTTGGATCAAGGAGGCTTCACCTCTCACTCTCATTTGAAGAGGTAAAAGAGGAGATGAGATTATTTCCGTCAGGAATCGAACAAAGGGGAACTAAAATCTGGTACATGCTTGCGAGGAGCCAGGTGTCAAGATAATCAGCAACCAATATTTGTGGAGTACTTTTCATGCGGTCATGTGTAAACCCTTACATAGAGCACCAACTGGGTCCTTAGAATAGCTCGATGAGGTCAGTGGTTTTTTGTTTGCTTTGTTTGTTTGATGAGAAAACTGAGGCTCTGAGAGGTTAAGAATGTCCCTAGAGTCTTACTGATAGAAATTAGCAGATCAGAGTAATATACAAGAGGGGGGGTCTGGCACAAAAAATGCCCTTTTTATTACAAAATCATAACCATGTCCTCATGTAACATAACAATACCACACCCAAGCACACCATATGACATTTTAGGTGAAATGTTCAAATTAAAACTATACATTATTAAACCCATATTATTACCCTAGCCACCACACTCAGGCAGGGGTTACTTCTGCTGGACCCTGTACTCGATATACTTCTGGCTCCAAAGTTCATGCTGCTAATTCCTATACTGTATTGCTTTGCATAAGTTATGTTGTATAATCTATCTCAAGACATCTATGGAAGGTGCTATGTTCTTAGAGAGATAAAGAGATTCACCAGAGATCACCAGGTAGTAATTTCTCAAGCCTGCAGTCTAAGAGAAAAGTAAAATGAGAACAGAGACAACAATTCCAAAGAAATATTAACTCTGATAAAAATATATATAAAATCTAAAGAGACCACAGTTCCTAGGAGACTTTGTTGAAATGCAGTGTCTGCAATCTGCTGCCCTGTCCCCTTAAATGAATGCCTATAAGCCTGGGGTTTATCACCAGGTGCTCCAGGACCCAGGTACCCAATTGGAGACTCTAGCCTGAGAACTACATGCAGGCAGAGAAACATATATGTGTCTCTCATATGCCCAATCTGACCCACTGGTCATAGCTGCCTTCAGACAGGGGGGCGGGTGTGTTGAGAAAGGTTCTAAGGCCTGTTAGGGCTCTGTGGGAAAAAGGGACGGGCTGGTTAGTGATGTCTGTGGTGGGCACAGCACAGCGGAATGGTGACATACTTGCCAGGGACTGCTGTCTTATGTTCTGATTATTCCGGCTGCTCCTATAGTTTCTCTTTGTGCAGTGAATATATATCAGGGGATACATTCTAATGAACTCTGGTTGAGACAGCTGAACTCTGTAGGAGTCCCCAACATGAACATGGAGCACACCTATTAGCCACATTCCTTCTCTTCGAGGGACTCTGAAATGCTCTATTGTAACATATAGACATGATCAACCAAGAGGCAGGTGTCTTGAAACAGAAAAGCGCAGTAAGAAAAATAAACCCCTTGGACTGAATTTTCTTCTCCAGATTGAATATTAAGAGGCCAAAGAGCGGCTGCTTTTCCAAGCACGATGCGGGTGATTCAAATTACACTCACTCAACTGGGGGTGGCCTGATGGGGGTCCAACTGCTGAGCACCCTGTTGGACATAAAAAGCAAGACAATTATTCTTCTCGAGAAGATATCAAGATGGCTTAATTGGCATCAGGAAACAAGGGTTTTTTTGTTTTGTTTTTCTGTCTTGTTTTTTTTTTAACATGAAAAATTCAAAGAGCTGAAGTTTGAGGATGCTGGCACAAGCAATTGTTGTAGATACATTAGCAATTGCATTAGATTATGGTGGGGATTGCCACCTGATTTTGGCAATAACTCAGTCAATTCTTTATTGAGCTCTACTATACACCTATGTACTAGATGCTCCTAAAAAGAGGGTTATGTATAACTTATAATGTGTAATTAGTCTACATGTGGAAAGTATTTGAGGGGGGCTACCATCAAAATATGTAGAAAAGAAGGCTGTTAAAATAGAATTAGACAATATCTGTGGCAGAAGGCAGAGGCAAAATCACTGTCTACGTAGGTTAATGTGATTAATATGAATGAGAATTAAGATTAACTATGAGCTTCCTGGCACGTAAGATGAAATGGAGATCATGATGAGTGCATGTTTGCAATACCAGGTAAAATAAGAACATCTGGAAATTAAATATAAACTTTGGCTATTAATAATTTCCAAAAAATTTAGATGGCCAGCTTCCTGAGGGCAGTGACAGAGTCTTTTTTGTGTTAGGATCTCGGTTACCTGGCAGATACATGACATGTACTAGATATATAAGAGAAGTTTCTTGAATTTATTCCATTGATACACTGGTTGACAGGGATATGGAGGATAACAGCAGCTATTTAAGATAGGATATTATGATTCTATTAGGGAAGCACGTCTAAGCTAATTTGAACGAACTGTACAGCTTCCTGGTGATCTGCCTAGATACGAAGATAAAGCTCCGAATACTGAAAGGAGCACGGACACAGAAGGAGACCACTGAGCATTTAGGCAACACCAAATCGTGATTTATTCAAAAAAACTTAAGGCGGGGAATCATAACCTTTACTGTGCCACCAAATAGTGACACAAGGCAAGGAGAGTGGCGGATATGAACGGGCTCTGACTACCTGCCGCGCAGCAAGAAGGAGGAGGACGCCGTCTCAGTCAGGGCCCCAGCTGGAAAACAGAAGCAATTCTGAGTATGTCGATTGGAGGACATTTAATGCAGCGAATTACCTCCACAGGTAATGGAGGATCTGAGAAGGCAAGAGGACATGGTGAGGTAACTCAGAGATCAGCAACACCAGGGAGCCACGTGGTGATACTTGTGATTTAAGGGAAGAAGTGGTATTGTTAGAGCTAGGGTCACCTGGGGGTGAGCTGGAGCTATATTAGGTCATGCCAGGTGGGAGTTAGAGCTTACAGTTTTCTTGTAAGTATGTGCGTGGGAGAAAACACTGGCCTTTCCCTCCCCCCACCCTTTAATCTCTTGCCTCCCACTGGCTGAACTCATTCGAAACCAGCTGATGTAGGAATCTGGGAAACACACCCTCAGGTCATAGCTTCTCTCAGATGTAGCAATGAGCAGAAGAAAGGTGGAGATGGATTCGACGGTGAAGGCCCAGGATCGCACAGGAGCAAATAAGAATCTGGCTTATCTGTGCTCAGTTTGGCCAGGCCTTGAGTTATGAGCATTGTGAGAATCTTGGAGAAGCTGGTGTCTGATTTGTTTTTCACGGTGTCATTCGCCTGTAAGGTGTTTTGAGACTGTGATGGGCTATAAACAGATCTGGGGTTCAATTCCAGCACTGCCACTGAAGCCATGCTGATAACTTGAGCAAGTTACCCCACTTCTCTGAGCTTTACGTTCCCCATCTCACAGAATTGTTGTGAAAATTAAATGAGAAAAATGAATGAAAAACACCTAACACAGTTCCTGACACATAGGAAAAGCCGAGCTGGCCACTCTAAGGTACTATTAATAGTTGGGGACTACTTCATACTCACATGGCTACTGCCTTCTGCAGAACCTACGTGGCTTTCAGAATTCAAGGGTCTCTCTAGAGTGTCCTTCCTGTGTGTCCCCAAGGCATTTTCGATATATCTCTATGCAGGCACATTTCATGCCATGCTAGAATTATCTGTTTTTTCACTAAAATGTGAGCTTCTTCTAGACAGAAGAGTCTGGAATGTTCTCTACATATCATACCTAGCATAGAGCATGGCAAAGCGAATGTGTGTTGAAGGAATAAATAAAGGATTGCTATCATTCACTCCCCAAAAGTAGGATGAACAGTTTCTGCAGTTCGGGCAATCTGCCTTCTCTAGCTCCCTCTTCATTATAAGCATCTTTGCCTGTTTCTAAACCAGTTCTGAACAAACAACACAATGCATCTATGGTCATCCACTGAAAAGCAGAAGGGAGAAAAGTGAAGGAAATATTAGATTTGGCTGGAGCAAGTTGGGAGAAAGATAGTGGATATCTGTTGGGTGTCAGATGAGCATTTCTTTCCTAGGGAGGGTGGCCATGGGAGCTGCCGTGCTTGTACAAAGAGCCCCTGGACACTGGTCCCAGTTTATTTCCTAATGGGAGGCTGTGAGAGCCAAATGGAGCCCATCAGTTTTGATCCCTGGGAAACTTAGAACAGATACTTACAGAGAGAAGCCAGTCATTTAGCATTGTACATTTGCATTAAAGCTGTAAGATATTACAGCCAGAAGCAGTTGGCAGCCATACTTTTTTCTCTGTATGATATAAAGGGAAGTCACTCTGCAGACAGATAAAAGGATAAAGGAATTACACAGAGAGGAGTGGAGGGCAGAAAGAGAAGAGTCATAAGAATGCCTATGGCCTCAGTTCAAATTGCCCGTCACATTTCTGTCCATGGGTTCCATGGATCACAGTAAATGTTTTATTATAATGCCCCATTTTTGTTTATTCTAGTTCATTTGGTTTCTGTTAATGTGCAAACAAAAACATCCTAATCCAAAGGGTTGTGGATGTGGAATATGCACCAGAGAAGGAATTTGAGACTAAAATATCAATAGTCATGAAGATCATAGATAAACTTTGAGCTTTATTCTGTAGGCAATGTGGAGCCTTTGCAAATTTTTGAGGAAGGAAGTCAAATGAATAGGCCTCTGTTAAATGAAAAGGTCTTCACCGACACCAAAACAAAGTGTGTAGCTCAAAAGCACAATTGGTTAATACAGGTAAGAATGTGCTTTTCCCAGTTCCCCCCCAAATACCTCTGACCCACGAGAACATCCAGCACACTTTTCTCCGAAGGCCCCGAAACTGTCTTTTCTTGCAAATATGTTTTGTGATCATGATGTGCTCTCTGGCTGTGAGAGAATTGTCTTTCTAGAACCAATGCTATCACATGGCAAGACGCCAGCTGTCTGCTAGCTGCAGGGAGGGTTATATTCAGCAGGTCAGAAAGAGGACAAAGATTTACAATGCATGCTTGGATTAGTAAAAATTCACTCTTTCTGCCTTTCAGGTATTAAATGTGGAGGTGAGTAAAGATGCAGATTCCTGGGAAAGAATGAGAGCCCGAGGCCATTCATCAAACATGCTAGGGGACAGTGACAAGGTGGGACAGGGAATCAGAAACCCTGGGCTACAGAGCTGGCTTTCACATTCGTTTGCTTTTCAGGTGTAGGTGACTTATTTTCCCCTTCAGTTTTCTCATCTGTAAAATATGGGAGTGATCTTACCTTTGGTGATTCCGTGTGTCTGAATATGCCTCAGAGGGCAGGAACATGGCTTAGGGCCTGCGTCTCAATCCCTAAGGGGTGGTCCACTTCTTAGCTCCTTAGATCAGGCCTGTAAATAGACTTGAAAGAGTCTCCCCAGATTTCATCTCAATCAGTAGAGGCTAAACATCTGTGGGTTGTCAGTTAGGAGGCAACCTCAGCAAAGACATAAATATGATACTTCAAAGGTCCATCTGGAGGTTTCAGAATTATCCGTCTTCTCTAATACCAGCTCAGATGCAATTTGCATCAGTAGGAATAAGGTGTGGCTTCCATGAGGTGAGAAGTGAGAAGATGTTTATTCGAATAAGGGATAAGCTAAAGTCTTCCCAGAATGTTCCAACCTACACTGAGTCTCAAAGCTCCCTGGACAGTCGTGGTCTGGGCCACACAGGCCAGCACCAGGTCACACTGTCTCTTAAATTGTTCTCTCATTTTTTATGTGTGTTCAGTCCAGATCCTTAACCTTGCCCAAATTTATTTAAATTCAAGGACAAATAGTTACTGGGCATCTACTCTCTGCCAGACATTGTGTTGCTCATTGGATATAAAGAGACACAAAGATAAAGATTGAATAAACTCATGGTCTAGAGAGGAATACAGACAAGTAAACAGATGTTTACACAGAGGGTGCTAGGGTAGAGGGATGTATTAATTTTCTATTGTTGCATAACAAATCACCCCAAATTTAGCAGCTGAAAACAGCCCCATTTTTAGCTCACAAGTCCATAGGTCAGCATATAGACAGTGTCAGATGGGTTCTCTGCTCAGGGTCTCATAAGGCCAAAGTCATGATGTCAGCTGGGCAGGGCTCTTATCTGGAAGCTCAGGAGAAGAGTCCACTTCTAAGCTTATTCAGATGGGTGGCAGAATCAGTTCCTTGAGTTGTAGGTCCAAGCTTCTTGCTTCTTTGCTGGTTATTAAGCCAGGGCTACTCACTGTTCCTAGAGGTCAACTGCATTTCTTCCCATGTGGTCTCTTCCCTCCATCTTTAAAACAGCAGCCAAGGGTGGAGTCCTCATGCCTTGACTCCCTCTGCTTCCTTCTTCTGCCACCAGCCTGAGAAAGTATTATCCTTGTTCAGGCCCTTGTGACTAGATCTGGCTCACCTTGTTTTCTTCCTTCTTTAAAGTTCAGCTGTGCCGTACGACATAACCCAGTAACACAGTCATGGGAGTGTATCTCATCACATTCGCAGATTCCCCGGCTTGGCTTGGGATGTGGGAGTTTCAGGGCCATTCTGAGAGATTCCACCTGCCTCCACAAGGGGTGTAGAACTTGTTAGGGAATGGAGTGGATGGAAACGAACCCCTTAACTCCCATGAGATCATGTGAAGGCCCTTGGCAGAGGAGTTGCCTAGCTAGATTTTCAAAGGATGAATTAGACTTAAGAAGGGAGAGAAAGGGAGGGGAGCTGTTTGGAAAAAGACAGATGGAAGAACACCATGGCAAGCTCAATATTCTCTTTCCTCTCCTGCATCCAACCAAGTGCTGAGCACATAAGAGTTTTCAACACTTTCTCGATGGAGTAACTGATTGGTTATAGGCCGTAATGATGATTAAATAAGATAATATTCAGAAAGTATGTAGAACAGTGCTTGAAACAAACTAGATGATTAATATGTACTCGCTATTATTAATGTTATTTTACAATTCAAAATAGGATACCTTGCAAACTATCTGGAATATTTATTCATTAATGTAGCAAATATTTATTAAGAACGAACTAAATGCCAGTGTGAGGCCCTAGGAAGACAGTGGGGAACAACGTAGATAATCCTGACCTCATGAAATCTTCTGTTTGGTGGGGGAGACAGACCAGCAGAGGGTCAGCTCCACCAAGTGTGCCAAGTGCTACAATGGTCAGGTGCTACTCTGTTCATGTATCTGATCTTCAGAAGGCTGTTTCCTTCTTGTTCAGCTAATGACTGAACATTAGCATCCCCTTTTAGGTCCAACATCCCTCTCTAGTTCCCAGACCTCCTCTTTGTTTTCCCCTCTCTCTCCCTGTCTGTTAATTCCTTGTTGCCCTGTGGCCTTCTTCTCTGAGTTTCAGCACAAGGGCAGGAACTCCAGCCTGTTCACTGTGTGTCCCCAGTGCCCAGCACCATGCCTGGTGCATGGAAGTTTTCAGTTAAAGGAGAGCTGAATCAATGAACTCTTAGCGTAGACTCTGATTTCTTGTTCGGATCAAACTCACCATTCTGGTTTGTTTGTTTTAAATAAATATCTGCATAGCACCTATTACCTGCGAGTGAGTAAGCAACAGAGCTGAGAATCAGATGCAGACAGTCTGCCGCACTTGACACAGGGAAGTATGAGGCTTCAGACCTTCCTGCCCAGCTTTGTACCTAATGTGACTAATAACAACAACCACAAACAATCACCATGACCATTAATTGAGTATTATAGCACAGTTCCTGTATCAAACTTATAAAACGAATCCCTACAACTTATTGGGGAGTTAGAATTATTATCTTCATGTAGACCTAAGGATTACCCCCTCTGAAAGGCCATGTCACTTGCGTGTGGCCACAGGCCAGCATGCAGCAGACTAGGACTTAAAACACATTCTGATTGTTTTCATTGAATTGATTGCTCATTTTCTTTCGCAGTGACCACCCATATTAACATCCATGGAATCACTATCTTAGTTACACTTTAAAAACGTTCAGGAGAATAAAATCTTGGTATTATGGGTACAAATACTGTAGAATAAACCAGTTCACAAGGATGTCTCCAGGATTTAACATGACAAAAGCCTGGTTTCTGTGAGTAAAGCAGCTCCTGCCCTGTGTCTTCTGAGTCTCTGTCTCGAGGCTACAGTCCAATTATTGTGACAATGAGAGGAATAGTGCTTTTCCAGGGTACAATAGAGAGCTGGAATCACTTTGCCAGCTCACTCTCCATTGAGAGGAATTTTCCTTAAGTCATTCCTTTGTTACAAAGAGATTGGGAACACACAGACACACCAACTTTGTATAAACACCAGCAACTCATCTCTGTGAGTGCAGTAGTACTTTAACTAGTCCGTATGCCATACAGGGAGACAAGGCACTGATCACTATGGGGAAGTCATAACGATGTCAAATGGCTGTGAGAATTTCTAAGAGTTCACCCTCATTTTCTGTACTTACTCCACCACCAGCCAGAAACAAGTCACTCCCAGTGCAGCCTGGACCCTGGAATCACAGCTTGAGCAGCATTCTTCAGAGTGTGGGCTTGGACTCACAGCTGGGTTAGCATCGCACAAGATGCACATGTTTTGGGGGAAGTTATTTATCACTCTTGACTGCCTTAGTCTCCTTATCTATAAAATTAGGAAAAGAACAATAACTCCCTTTTGGGAGGTTATGTGATGAGGATCCAATGGAATCAGTCATTCAATATTCATTCAACAGACATTTTACTGGGCTCCTGTTATGACAGATACTTTATTTTTGTAAGCATTGGAGCAAAAGGAGTGAACAAAGCAGACAAAAATATATGTCGTCATGGAGCGCGGATTGTAGTGAGGTGTTCTATACAAGGAAGGCAGCCTCATACCTAGTAGTTATCAGCTGTGTGTCATTTGGCAGGTCACTTCACTTTACTGAGTGTCAGTTTACTAAAAATAGAGCAAACACACCTTCTGTGATTGCTTAGAAGATCCCATGAGATCAGGGAGATGGTCACTAGCTGTGATAGTGAGTAAACACAACTCAAAATTAAGTGCAAAATATCATGTTTCTGGATCTTGAGCCTCAGAGTTGTAGGCTGTCCTAGCAGTTTGGAAATTTGAGGTTGTAGTGAGCTTCCCACCCAAAACAAAGGAGGGCATGAAAGCTGAGGGATTCAGTGGGGCTCAGGATCCACACTGGAAGCCAACGTCTAAACCCAGATGCATGGCTAACTGAACCAAAAGAAGAGCCCATCAGAAGGACTGAAGGCAAATAAATGTCAAGGCCAAAGAATAGAGTCAGGATTTTGGAATTAGGCAGATAAGACCTAGAACAGAATAGACAACACAGCTTGTGCGTTTAAGTGCTTACTGGGACATGTTGTATGGACATGAGGCAAAGCTTAAAGGGAGGGGTTAGCACAGACACCACATCCAAGTGATAGTACCAAGAACACGACCAGAGGGCCTAATATGTAATCAGGTCTACAGAGTGAGATTAAGGCTAGGACAGGGGCTGGGATAGGGGGTAAAGCCAATAGTCCAGGTATCATGAAAAATTAAAAATGGAGAATGAAGCAAAGAAGAAATTATGCTACGAGGCTAGAGTTTATTCTGGATAACTTCTTCTGTTAGCTTTTACAGTTCTACTCTGTACCATTCGTCATCCTGTTCCATGTCCCGGCAGGCAGCCCAACACTGGGAGTAAATGGATCTCTTATCATCTGGTTTCTGAATGACTCCAGGCACTGGGGAAGTGAAGTGGGAGACTGGAAGGATGGTGCGAAGGTAGGAGAGTGAGGTCAAAGAATTTGTTTCCCTAGGTTTCTCTCTACAGATCACATGGGATGTCTGCCTTTCTCAGCCATGGGTCTTTGTCCCCGTTATGCTCTCTGGGTTCTGGTAACCACTCCCTCTTCCTGCACTTTCAGACCTAGAGAGGTCAGGGCATCCTACATATTACCAGCCCCAGGATGCCAAGCTATCCCCTGTGGTTTCCCTGTCCCTGGCCACACTTTGTAAATAACCCTATTATCCTGATGGGGTGTGCCATCTGTTTTCTGATGGACCCCTGACTAGACGCTTCAGGGCTTTTGTCCAAAACTCTGTCTGATTGGGTTCTGTTTGATAAACTATGGGTGAGTTAGCCTAATTTAAAGAGACAGCATTGGGCAGATTCCTAGTAGGGAGAAGGCAGGCTGGAGTCAGTCCTTGGTAGTGATGCCACCACTATTGGACAAAATGAGGAAACCGAGGACAGGGAAGTCAAGTAATTTCCCTGAGATCACAGGATTAGTAAATGTGGGAGCTGGAATCAGAAAGTCCCACTCCAGAGTCCATGGTCCTAACTACTAATCCTCCACTCTCTATAAGCATTTGTTATTCATTTCCAAGTAATTGGCCTGTCCCTTCCTTGTTCTCCTTGTTAGTCTAAAAATTGCTAATAACACCCTTTGCATGGACTTTAGCAGTTTAATACACTTTAGTACATTCTGAACCTCACGTTTCTGACTCAGTGCTTACAGGTTTCAGATTCATTGAAAGATTAAACGCCAGCCACAGGTCCTGTAGTCAGTGCATGGTGGAGGCTGGCCTTAGGCTCAAGTCTTCTAAACTTTCCTGTCTCATACACCTTATAAGTTCCTACAGGACTGGAACTGTGTCTGTCTTTTAACTGCCATACCCTAGTGCCTGGTTCATGATGGTAACGTGATAAACATTTACTAGATGAATGAGTGTTTTTAATATATCTTTTACAATTCAGAGCTTACTAGAGGGTATCCAGGAAAACCATATTATTTACATTACATACTACTCTTTTATTGGAACACATCACAGTGGTAGCACCGGAACTGCTTTTTGCATCTTCCAGCCTTCTGGGCCATCTGCCTTTCTTAGAGTCACAGATAGATTAGGAATTATGCTTGCTTGATCAACCTTTTCTGCAAGTCCACTAGCTTTCTCAACTAGTGATCACGTAGTCTGATGGGGACAATCACTTGCTTCCTCTTTCTCACATTGGTATGGAAGTGGTTAGCGGCTAATGCTCTTATTGCAGTGAGTTATAGCTTGGTTTGAATCCCTGTGATATAGGGAAGCGACCAAAACCCAGTAGGCCTTAGCACAGGATCCCCCTTCCCCAGTTCAAACGGCAGTACCAGCCTGCGCTGAGCCAGCCAGGAGATAAGGGTGCGCGAAAGACACTAACCAACCAAATAAGGAAATCTAAACTAACCTCTGCATTCCTCTGCATTCCGCTTCTGTATCTTGCTTCTGCTGTAGCCCATAAGGGAGGGTATATAAGCTTTGCAAATCCTTCGTTTGGGCCCCCAGAATTTGGAGTTAGGCTCCTCTGGGACCATGCGTGAATGAAGGATCGTGCTCTTAAACCTCCCTCCAGTGTATGGTCGTTTCAATTTTCTGTAACACCTGCTTTGCCATTTAACAGTGTATGAATTCCTAAAACCCCATGTCAATTTATTTATCTATAAGATGATTATAATAATATTATTTACTTTACAAGGTTGTTGTAAAGATTAAATGAGGTAATATGTACTTATCTGTTCAGATACATTAGGAAGCAGATGTTAATATAGATTTAGAACTGCAAGAGACTTATGGGGGGTGATACTTGTGAATGATAAAGTAGGAAGGGAACAGGAATCATCAGAGAGAGAGAGGGTCTGAGACCTGTGAAAGGAGCAGGTGTGAGAAGCAGCGTTGGGTAAGAAGAGCCCTGGACTGTGGCTTAGCACTGAGTAAATCTTGGCCAGGCTGCCATGGCCTCTGCCACAAAGATTGCCATAGAGGTTATTCGCATTGGACAGAAATGGCCAGTCCCTAGTGTGCCCACAGTGCTCAGTCTTTGGTTAGAGCTGCCAGGAAGCATGGCAGCCAGAGTATGTAAAGCTCTTAGCCTAGTGCCTGGTTCCAAGTGAATACTCAACAAATGTTAGCTATAGATGCCATCATTTTTATTAGGAACCCAAAGAATGGAAACAAGTGTTATTATTCTTTGCACTGTGTTCATGCCTGTGTTAAAGAGAAATTATTCACTGGACACTCATTAAAAATGGTAAACCATTTTATTTGAGCTACTGTAGTAGGGGGAAGAGAACTCATGATGAGATTGGGCTCAACTCTAAACACAGCTAAGATGGCTGCAGATTTATAGCCAACAAGCAGAGTGAGGGGAGGGTCAGTAGATGGAAAATTACTAAGAGAAACTTGATTAGACTTCAGGGGTAAAGGGTCCTCACTAAATTGCTTTATTAGGATTCTTGCTAAAGGAAAGTCAAGGACTTGGATGTCAACAGTAGATGATGAGGAACTTGACCAGACATCTAGAGTGATTCTTGCTAAACTGGCTTAGTAGTAATCTTTACAAAAATTTGGCTTGCCAAGACAAGGACAGGAACCAAGGTAAAGGCCTTGTGAGAAGAGAGCTCGGAGGAGCCTGTCTTCTTCATCAAGAAGAGAGTCTTTGTCACCTGTTACCTCTTCTAGATGAAGAACACTTTGGACAGATATGCTTGGGCCATCTTTATAGCCAATCTCTGCCTCTCACCCAGTACCTAATGCACAGTAGGGTTCAGTAAATGTTCATGGAATGATTGTATGAGTGAATGTTAGTGCATGTAAGGAGCAGACTTACTAAAGTTAACCTGATGGTCAAGGCGAGCACATGGTATACCTGGATAACACCTGTGGACAGTTAGACACTGTACCTCCTCACTCTGTCTATTTGCAGCCAACAGAGTCCTCATGGGTCCAAACTCAGGTTTGAACAACTGGGCAGTCTGTGTACACAGGACAGCTGGCAGCCACATGTTTGTGTGGAGATGCCTGGACATGACATACTGATACAATATGCCCTAGGGAGCTATAGGCAAAGGTTTTGTTGAGTCAAGACAAGGCTAAAGTCTTAATTTCCAAATTCTGAATCTTAAATTTAACTTCCCTTTTTTAGCTTTCAAAATTTTTTATTGTTATTATGTTACAGTTGTCCTAATTTTTCCCCCTTTGCCCTCCTCTGCCCAACCCCACCCCCCAGTTCCCACAGTCAATCCCCACACAGTCGTCCATGTCCATGGGTCATTCATACATGGTCTTTGACTAGTACCTTCCCCCTCTGTCCACATTGTCTCCCTCCTTCCTCTCCTCGGGCCGCTGTCAGTCTGTCCCATGTTTCCGTGCTGCTGGTTCTCTTTTGCCCATTAGTTTGTTTTGTTCATTAGATTCCTCTTATAGGTGAGATCACATGGTATTTGTCTTTGACCAACTGGCTTAGTTCACTTAAATTTAACTACTTTTAAGCAAATAATTCAGAATATTGAAAAGGCTATATACCTTATATCTTCCTATAATGTTGTCCTCTGGGGACCATGTTAACTTCACAAATAAATTTCTTCAAATGGTATCCTTTATATACCAGATTTGTTCTATATACTCTTCTATATCAAATTGTATAAAAGCATTTTTTTTTGTATATCTGCTCTCTACCTATGGAGAAATGGATGTTCACTGAGGGCTCAAGTCTTTCCCCAAGGTCAGAGAATAAGTGTATGGAAGAATCAGAAATTGGATGCCGAAGTCCTGCCCTCAGTCCAGTGTTTACGTGCTCTTTGGATTCTGTGTGTGTGTGTTAATAGACTGATCATGATCAGCCATATTGTCATTTGACTAATTGCTTCGCTCAAACTTGTCCTGGTTAGAGGGGAGAGCACATTGTTTCTGAAATCAGGGTATTGGAAATAGTTAAGTAAGGCCTGGACAGGGATCGTCAAGATTTAAATGTCTCCAGATGTCTGCCGATCCAACAACTTTCTTTATTAGTTTCCAGCATGAGCTTTCCTTTCTCTACTTATGCTGAGCTGGTAACTTTGAACTACATTACCTCTCTGGGAAGTTCTGGTTCTGCCCCTGTTCATCTGCACACAGATTTGTGAAGAAGCTTAGAGCCTGTATTGAAGGAGTCATCAGTGCTCCTGGGTCAGTTATGGGGCCTTCATTATCACTGGGAAAAAAGCCCATCGCAGGGTAATGTTCACTTCATTCCATTCCAAGATTAACAAATGGACCTGCCTAGAATAAGAAAGGTAGCAAGGGAAAGGGAGAAAGCAGTGGACTTGTAGTTGGAAGACTGTATTTGAATACATGCCATCTCTCTTAGAAGCTATATAACCAGGAGAAGTTATTAGACATGCTTGTGCTTTAGATTTCTCATCTATAAAAACCAAGGAAGGGTTGGGGGTAAGGCTTATACCTCACCCTTGGCACCCACTCCTTCTGGTCACCTACAGGGAGGAGGAGCCCAATATCTGGGGACACCTATAATGCATTTGTGGTGGTATCAGTTGGTAACTGCTTCTTTATTTAAAAACGGGCATTCCAGGGAAGAGGTGATATGCTGAATACCAAACATTTCAGCCCCCAAAGTGAAGTTCAGTCTAGGCCCTTCAACAATCTCACCCTAACTGGGAGCAACACAAGATCTGTCATGTATGGAATGCCTATATTGGCAGCATGAATTATATAACATTATCGGAAATTCTGACAACAACTCTGCAAAAAAGCAGTAGCATCTTCATTTCACGGCTAAGAAAACTAATCTGCACAGGTGCTAAGCCTAAGCTTTTTCCTTTTATCATCCGTCTTCATTCAGGTCAATTCTTGTCTCTCCCATCTCACATTGCATGGCAGTTAGTTTTACTCATCTGACCCCTGAGGCACTCTTTGAGGCAGTGCACATAGTAAGTGCTCAGTAAAAGCTTGTGAGCTACATGAGGGAATGAATGCTGCTTTTCTGTCTGAAAGTTTGACCAGACAGACCCTGGAATGTGGAGGATGGCTGGAACGCATTTTAAGAATTAGGTCCTTGTCTGGCTATAGGTGGTAAAGGAGGATACTTCCCATTGGGCAAGATCCACAGCGAAGTGGTCTAGAGATTTCTGCAATGAGCAGTGGCATAGTGATAGCAGCTGTGGTCCAGGACTAATTTGCAGGTTCCTAAACTCAGCAAGGGGTAATCTGCAGACCGGGTAGGTATCCATGGCAAGTTGAAGCCAGGTTGTCCAAAAACGGTAATTCTCAGAGGCTGTCAGGATTGCTATAAACTGAGTGAATCTGCTTAAATCTCTTCTGTATTCTAGGAGCTGAGGACATACCTAAACCCCTGTGTTTTATTTTGGTTTGGCTTTGTGGGGTAGGAGTGCCAACCCCATCCCCACAGAATTAACTCAGTTGTGGAAGGAGGATGGAGGAGATCCTCCAGAAATAAGTTGGATCTCTGGGCTCTAGGCCTCCTATCTTTGGTCCCAGGCAGTGTTGCAATGTCAGATGTCAGGGCTTATCCCCCACCCTGCCTCCACCCCCAGTATATTTGCATTTAAAATGGCTCATTGAAAAGCAACTACTTCCATTCACAGGAATGAATATCTAATTGGATGCTTTTCAGTTGCTTGGAAAGAAGGATGAAGGAGACTTTTCGTGAGGTTAGGTGCTCCCAGCAAATGAAGCTGAGGCCCCTGTTTTTGGCTCTGTAGGTTGGGCTCTACACAACTCTGTGGCACCCCTGAATGTCATCTTGGAGGACTGTGGTTTCTGGAAGAAAATTTGCTGGGTTGTAATTCTATGTGCACAGTGAACAGGATTTGCACTGCAAAACAAGCCAAGTCTTCCCAGAATTTCTTTTTCTCCTTCTACATGGGGTTAAATCCCTAGTATTTTTCAAGGATCAGTTTGAATGCTGATGCCTCTGAAGGCCAACCCCATCCCCACAGAATAACCATTCCCCTCCTTTCTTGGTGTTCCTGGAGTGACTTATTTGCCTAGGTTTCACTCTGATGTGATACCTGACCAAATGTACAGCTTGTTTCTTGTTACTCTTTCCTCTCATTTATACTCCCACAATGCTATTCCCTGCTTCCATACACACACAAGCAAAATCACATCTCCAGAATGCTGCTCCATGCTTCTCTGGCTATGTGTAAGCTTCTCCCTCCATCTAGAAGTCCTTTCCCCACTCCTCTCTCTTTCTGGCTGGCTATCAAGCATATTCCAAGACTTAGCTCTAGCCTAAGGAAGGGGCTATAGCTGTATGATTCACCAGTGTAATCCAGGCTCCTAGCATGCCACCTGGAAGGCAGTAGAAACTCAGGGAATACTGGTTGCATCTATTAATGGATGAATCTTCTCCAAGAAACATTTTCTGATACTCATCCCCTGGTCTGAGTTGGGCATCAGTCTTCTCTACTCTTATATTGTTCTGTGCTTATCTGCTCAGTTACCATTTTATACTGAAAAGTTTCTGTGTCTGTGTGTAGCTTCTTTACTCCAACCCAACCTCTAGATTCTAACTTTCTCAAGGGCAGGGGCTGGTTTCACTCATATTCAGACATCAGTGTCTAGTAAACTGCCTGGCATGTAATGGACCCTAAATAAATGCTGAATAATAAACAATGGAATTGAACTACATGATTGCCACTCTTAAGACATTGCATTATGGTAAATAATTTTCTCTTTCCTTCTCACTGACTTGGAGCTCTAGTATCACACACAGTACCTCAAAGTTACTCAAAACTTAGTTATAATTTGCTTTGGAAAGTACATGGCCTTATAGAGTTGAAAGAACACTAGTTGGATAGTTAACTCCTCGTTCTGTTGTCACATGGCACCTGGTGACCTTGGGAAAGTCAGTGAGGTTCTTTGAAACTCAGTCTTCTAATCTGCCAAATGGGTATACGAATTCTCTATTATCTTAGTTTAGTTCCCCAATAAGTAGGCTCTCAGACAAGGGCTTGAATTATGTAGTTTATTTGGAAGTAGGTCTTGGGAAGCACAAGTGAAGGAGTAGGAAAAGTGAGACAGGGAACAGAGATAAGTCAGTATCATGTATGTCAGTGATGTGTTGCTCCAATGGGCAAGGTGGGCCCAATCCTGTTGGAGATGCTCTGAGAAACCCTATAGAGTGTGCCTCAACTGTCTCTAGAGGTGAAATGGAAGCTGAGAGTGTGGCTCCATTACCCTCATTTCCCATTGACTGAAGACTGTCCCTGGGAGTTAACTTCTTCACAGTTCTGCAGCCAAGCAAACTCTACTAGGTGCTGGAGAAACTCTTAGGCAAAGGAGCAGTGACATGCAGTGAGTGTGTCGTTTGCCAGAAACTGAGCACCACAGATCCAGGTGGTCTCAGAGGTGGGCCTGGGAGAAATGGGGTGGGGCAGAATAGCATCTGCACTAGCTCAGTGTCCATATGCTTAGAAAGAAAGGCACTTTGTCAATTTCACATTAAAGGCGAGGTATTTTAAATGCACTATTTCTTTTTTTTTACATTTCACATTTTCTTTACTTCCCTTTCCAGTTCTCCCTCTCTTCTCCCCTGGTGAACTATTGTTGTTGATTAGCCTAATCACACCCAGCTTGTTTTGCTCCTGAAGGGTCGTTAAGGAACCCACAGAGCACTGGAGACACTCATTATTTCTCCAGGAGAATCTGAGTTCTTGAGTAATGAGTGCTCACCCGGAGTTCTTTTCTCTTTCTGTCACAGAGCCAGCTCCTCTTCCTCCCCTGTCACCCACACAGGTGAGCCCTGACCAGTGCGGGCACCTGGCTGGGGTGGGACTGCTCCTCTCCTCCACAGACAGAGGTCTGCATCAGGGTGCTGTGATCACAGAGCCTCCCCACCTGAAAGTTCTGGAAATCTGGAAAGATCCTCATTATGAAGCTTTCCCCTGACTGTGAGCTTCATGGCAAGGATGCCTCAGATCCCTTGTAATGAGGCTTCCATATAGCTTGTTCAAGGAACTCTTTGCACATTGCTGATTTTGAGACATTTGCTCTAGCAAAATCAGCTTTATTTTGTAGTATAGAATTAAATATTCTGGGAACAGAGATCTAGGGAATGGACTGACCTACTCAATAGAACTTTTCAAGTAATTACAACTACTTGATCTTTTTTTTGAGAAAGGAAAGTCTTAAATATTCATATCCTTTTATCCATTACTTTATCTCTTGGCATGCAGTGTAAGGAAATACTCCAATATAAAGGGCTTTTACACTCTAAGATATTTGTCACAAAATTATTTGTATGTTTAATGATGGCTAACAACAGGATAGTGGTCATATTTTGTAAAGTGTTTGCAAGAGTGTGGAAAAAATTGTGCTATCACAATGTTCAGAGTAAATATGTGCATGTGACAAAAGACTGGAAGGAAATATATAAGTCGTCATTGTTGTCATAAGCAATGACCCCACTCTGGCTATGCATCAGAGCCCCCTGGGGAGCAAGTGAAAAAACACAGGATCCCAGATTTCATCCTTAGAATTTTATAAGTCAGGAGGAGTCCTAGGATCTCTAATTTTGATCACCTTCCTGTGAGTTTTTACTCAGTTTATCCATAGAGCAGCACTGGGAAGCTATTGTCATTTGGGGAATTGGAGATCTTCTTTCTATATTATGTTTTGTACTGTTGCCAAATTATTTTTACAATTAGAAAATGCAAAAGCACGTCTGATTTTAAGTGTTCAGCAGTATGGAAATGGCCGCCTTCCAATTTTGTAGTCTGCTCTTGTCTTTCAGCATTAAGAGTTTCTCTTCCTACTTCAGAATGATTATTTCAGAGGTTACATATTATTCTGCCTAGCGTACATACTGTAACTCATTAACCAGTCGTTTGCTCCGGAAGAAGTGTCATGGGAGAAATGGTTGAAGAAATTAGAAATTTTTGTTTTAAGAGCAAAGATATCTAAAAATAGGCAGAGTAAGTCTTGAGGATCAAATGTATTTCCTGTGGTTCCAGCAGGTAAAACCATGACCAGTGAGTGGAAATTACCATTAGACAAATGATGGCTTTCAAAACTGCACTTGACACACCCTTGGTCAAGATATTTTAAATAGGGTATCAGATATTCGAGATTTTTTTTCCTGATTCTTGGTAGCTCTAGTGTCTTTCTGGCCCTAACATGTCCTAGAATCAATGATTTCTTCCCCCACCCCCTACTTACCCAGAATACATTGCTACTCACTCTGGGCAAGACTATTTGCAAGGCTAATATAATCAAAATTTTACTAAACTGATTGTGGTTTATCCCAAACAGTGTTTAATTCAAAGCAACAGCTTATCCCCAGCTGAATTGTTTCTTGGTAAAAAAAATAAATAAATAAATAAGTAAACCCAATATATGAAAATCCAAACATAAGCAAATGAATTAGGGAGGTAATTATTAGCAGAACAAATGGATTCCCCACAGAACTTCTTTAACGTGAGCTTTCCTATGCATTTGCAGTGTAGCTAAATTAACCAACATGTAGTTAACAGCCAATCCTTTGTAGTGTCTTTCTCAGGTCTTGCTTAGTTCCCTCTTCTCTTTCTGGATTAACTAACCCCTTATTTCTATCTGGAGGCTCAGTCCTGCCCTGGGATTTGAGCACTGACCTTCCTTCATGAAGGATTGACCAGTGGGACTCCCTCTGTCTTCCATGCAGAGGTGTCATGTCCTCTTCCTCTGGTTTGGACTTTGTGTTTTAGTGCTGATGACTGGGCTTCTGTGTTGGCCTCTGGAGGGCCTGAGTCTTTGTCCTGATAAGCTGTTTAGGATCAGACCTGATTTTAGTCTTACCTGTTCTACTCATCGCCATGTACGAGTAAAAGTGCTCCTTGACTTACAATGGGGTTACATCCTGGTAAGCCCATCAGAAATTGAAAATATTGTAAGTCAAAATGCATTTAATGCACCTAACCTACCAAACACCATAGCTTAGCCTAGCTGGCCTTAAGTGTGCTCAGAACACGTATATATTATTAGGTCATAGCTTCATCGTAAGTCAAGGAGCATCTGTAACTGCCTTCCTCTTGTTCTCACCGGAAGCAGGAGACACAGGCATTTTGTAGACACGATGAGATGTAAAAATGCAAAACATAATATCCAAAAAGCACTGGTAGCACAGTACACTGTGAAGCATTGGTTGACTGGGAGCTGCTGCTCACTGCCACTGCCTAGTATCATGAGAGACTATTATACCACATATTGCTAGCCTGGGAGAAAATCAAAATTCAAAATTTGAAGTATGGGTTCTACTGAATCTGTATCAATTTTGCACTATTGTAAGGTTGAAAAATCTTAAGTTGAACCATCAGAAGAGAGGAGTCATCTCTATTATACTTCTATCTACTATACTTACATCAGGGTCTAAGTAGCCCATCAATATAGTCAGGTATTCAATATGATGAACTGGTTATTTCAATGTGTTAGAAGAACTGAAAAGCCAAATGTGCCAAGTGAGGTCCCCTAGAGATTAGCAATAGCAAGAAGCAGCTACTATCCTTAGCTTGGGCCCAGGAGC
>PVKM010014325.1:0-29162 GCA_004027735.1 Carollia perspicillata
AGGGAATGGGGCGGGGGTGGGGGAGGGGAGGGTGGATTGCACTGCATGGCATGCAAATAGTGATTCCCCAGTCGAGGCACAAACTCTTCCATAGAATAGTTCTGTAAAGTTGTAAATTCTTTGATTTGTAAGATTCCAAGACATGATGATGGAAACGGGGTGAAGTTTTTGTTGGAAACTTACGGTAAGAGCCATCTGGGCTAATTTCATCACTTATAACCAGACAGGTAATCTGGGAATAAGGTAAAGGATTGTTTCGATTATAAGGACTAATAATCATTCCGATGAACTTTGCACCACCTCTGGAGAAGTAACTCTACAATGAAAAGTACAGTATAATTAGTTTCAACAGTATAAATTTAAAAGTCAATGTTTATCCATTACTAATATTTTAAACATCTAATGCAGAAAGAAGGAACAAAAAGGTGTGTTAAAGCTTCACATCCAAATAGCAACTAAATGAAATGTCTTATGTATTCATTCCATACTCTAAATTTTTCAGGTGAAAACATGTTCAACCCAAACTTAAAAAAAAATCTGTATTTGCTATGAATATATTTACTAATTATATTCATAATCTATCAATTATAATCTTTCTCAATGTTAATAATTTACAAACAGCTGCCTACAGTAAAAAGTCACATATCAAACATAAAATTGCAGAATAAAACAAAACTGTATTTCTAATTATTCCCAGTCCTTGTCTTCATTGTTCCCATCAATTTTTAAAGGCTCTGGGAACAATTATCACTGTTACTTTGATGGCTTGTCTGTATGAAATAGGAAGCTGATTTCCAAATTTTTAAATAAACGTGTATTACTCTTGTAACCAGAAAAAATGCAAGTTATTTAAAAACTCCAGATATAAAGATTATCAGAAATACAACACTTTGATAGAAATGTTCAAAGTACTTTTATGTAATAGAAAGTAATGAGAGGGAGAGAATGTACAATCATTTACAGAATACATATACGTAAGACCTAGAAACACACCTGGTATTTGGCTTGAGTATCAATATCTCGTAGGGAAGGATTAGGATCAAAGGCAGGATGAGAATGATACCATCCAATGACACTGTAGCCTCTTACAGCCAAGGTCTCCGAGGCCTGTGTTTGGGAGACAGGGTCCATCTCACACTGTAGCCCTGTACTCAGACTGTTACATGGCTCTGCTGCACAGACCTATTAAGGATTGATCCTTGTATGATTACAATGAAATTCTGTTAATCCTATTACTTTAATGTTTTAGTTCTTTCATATAAACATACAGAAACATTTTAAAGCCAAGCCTTTTATTTGATTATATCACAGGGAGCCTTTAACTTGCAAATGAATCAACTCCAAAAGGGTGTGGATCCATTTGTACTTAAACAAGGTCATAACAATTGTTAATTTTCCAGGTCAGCCCATGTAATACCTGTACAAACATATTCTTTCAATGGCCTCTATTATTTATGATAATAATTTCAACAGAATGATGCAAACCAAATTTCAACTCTAAGGTTAGCACATGCTTCCTGGCCTCATAGGAGTTGCAGCTTTTCACCGGTGAAGGCAATGAGGAGCCAAGGCCTGGCAGTGTTCCCCCTTTCTCAGTGGCAAAAGGAAACACGTGTTCAATACATGGAATGTTAAGTCACTTTTGGGAATATATAACTTCCCACATTTGCATGTTCTCATTGATATCATACATAGGTGAAGCCTATATTTTAATTATACCCACTGACATCTAAAAAACATTTGGTTTGGAAGCAGGACAAAATACTTTTAAAATCTTTAAAATTGAGAACTTACTTCAACTATCTTATCAACTTCTGAGTATCTTCCTCCTAACAGACCAATCACTTCTGCCATAGACACATGAGCATGCTAAAAGGAATACAAGACAGACTTAGCCCAAACCAACCACCTGACAAAAAAATCAGAATAAAGCTCATTTATCAAGTCTGGTAATTATGCTTTTTTTAACATAAAGTAGCATGTCAGAGGAACTAGATGCTAGGGCAGGGCATAGTCTTAAGATTTCAGATCTATATTCCCTGCTGGCTGAGAAGCTTTGAACCCAGCATTCAAACAATGATGCCACTTCTTCACTTACAAAACAAAGGTACCACTTGCTCTCCCTATTCAGGAAAGACATACAGAAACAAAGTAAAAAAATCACTCTAGAACCTCCTATAGGAAAAGACCATAAAAAACCACACAACTATGGAGTTCTTAGTAGTTTAGTGCAAACCAGGAAACTCCAAATTATGAGTTGTGTTTTGTTATCTAGAAGGCAGCAGACAAAGGATACTAGGAAATAAAAGTAGGGTTAATGATGACAAACAGTCTGCAAAAACTCACATTAATTTATTTGCTCTAAAATATGGAAACATGCAATTGTTTGGCTTTTCTCCAAAAGAAAAGACTTATTTTTAGATTCCTTGTAAAAGAGGATAGTTAAGATCCAAAATACAGGTCTTCCATACTCTCTCTTATGCCTGCAATAAAAATACACAAGAATAGAAATCAGAATAACTAAGTAAACGCAATAGATTATCCTTACCAAATCCATTATTAAAAGTGCTTCTGAAGCCACTTTCACCTGAAATGGCTCCTGAAATATAAAAAAACAAAAAAACAAAAAAAATGGGGGAGCATAAAAATAGAGATTTTGTTCTCCCTAACTGGAATGTCCACCCCCTTTCTCCGTTTACCTATCATGCCTATCTCACCACCAACCAAAACTCAGTGAGACTCAAACTTCAAAAAAATACTGTTTAAAATCCTAGCCTAGAGCAATTCCTTCTCCTTTTCCATCTGTACCACTCATTCAACTCATAATATGCCCTGCCTCGCCCATTATTTCACATATAAATACCTTGCACATACTGAAAAAGAAGTATTTTATGTCTGACAGGAAGACATTATTTATGGTCATTCAGTGATACATTAAGTAGTACCTGCTTTTCTTCACTGAAAAAATTACAAGGTATCAGTTGGAAGGGATCAAATGAGCTGAAAAAGAAGAAAATATTTATTTCTAATTTAACCTCAACAATGAGATTAGGAAAATAACATTTATTCACAAATTTGAAAATATGTATCAAAAATCTAAACCTACTGTCTGAGAGAAAAACATTAAGTGAGGAGAATTTCTTAAAACAGTCACTGCAGCTGCTGGAAAGCAGCACTGCTTTTCTGACTTGATGTTTTGAAATGGGGCAGGGGTGGAAGGACAGGTTCTTGGGAAGAAAGTAATTCTGTTGTCTTTGGGTACTTTTAATACCCAAAGAGGAGAACATTTAAAATGGTCAGACATGTGTCCTACACTGAAAGCAGACTTCAAAAAGTTCAATGAAGATGTAACCAATTCCCTGACATAAGAACTGAAATATCAAGAAGGATGGAAGCTTCTCAAAAATATTTCTGTCAGTACAATAATATGGTCAGCACAGAGTAGGGACTCAATAAATATTTGTTGAATGAATAAATGAAAAACAGTTCTGCTAAAGAAACTAATCTATGCAGGAACTTCTATAATAAAGTCAAATTTTAAAATGAAAAAGTAAAACAAAAATAAAAGAGGGGGACAGGGCCACCTAAGCAAGTGCTTAGATACCAAAGCATATATAAATAAATCACTAAGAAATGTCAGAAAGGCTTTGACTAGTAAAGAATTGAGATTTGAGGGATATAGTAAAAATAAAAGGGTTTTAAGGCTATGTTCAGAGAAAACAAACAAACAAGGAATATATTTATGTTAACACAACTGAAAAAGAGCAGAACAATTTAGTTCCTGCTCTACCTGAGACTGTTAACTCCAGGAGAACACACACCTTGTGTGCTGACTATTACATTCCAAGGGCCCAAAACAGTGCCTGACACATTGTAGGCATTCAAAAAAAACTTTTGTTGAATAGAGAAGAAAGATTTTTTCAAATTAGAAAGTGCTTCATCAACACAAATAAAAAGAAACTGAAGGCCAGGACAGATGAGCAAATAGCAAGAGGGCATACGCATCCAAGAGCACTGAAGAACTGTGACCTGAAACCACTGTCAATGTCGTCTGAGGAACTGCACAGAGTGGGAAGATGATGGGAGGCCTTGGCATAGGCAACTACTGGGCTTGTTTTCAAATACAATATAAGCAGATTTTAGAAACAGAAGAATCAGATGTTGCATATAGAAAAATTCTAGATAAGATTTTAAAATAGCTAATTAGTAAGCCTTTAGCAAGTGAAGAGGTGACTACTAAGAATAACAATGGGTTCATACAAGTATGAGCTACCTGTTCATAGTGCCTGAGTTATATTAAATGACCATCTGTCATAAACAAGGCCGCTGTGCAACACGGCTTAGCTCCTGTATTCACTGAACCTGGAAAAATTTAAAACTTGTGCTCAAGATATTCCAAATTCATAATCAGTGAAATTAAAAAATTTCAAAAAATTTACCTGTATTTTTAAACTTAATGTAAACATTAGAATGTAAGCTATTTCGAATATTTTCCCAACATTTTCTAATCATTTATAAGTTAAAGAATCGCATTTATATACTGTTAATTATACCTTTTTGTTGGTCTTTGCACTTTTGAAGATTTAATAGGTTTGCATTTTTCCTGTTCTCTTCTTCTTGCCAACTCCTCAGCAGAGAGATGCTAAAATATAAACCAGTTCATCAAAAGTCCATCAACCAACCACTAAGAAGTAGAATTAATAAACATACTCCTTTAAAGCCACATTTAAGGGCATGTGAGAACAAGATGGAGTTGACAGGTATGTCTCCACCTGCGGACACTGCTGGTGACTAGGACTTGGCGATGGGCACTCGCTCTGCTCGACTCTATGTGTATAACCCCTCTCTGGGTTTTACTTGCTTGTGACTCTATTGGTGTATTGGGGAGGTCTCCCCTAATAAACCTGGCATTGTGTAAAGACACAAATATGCGACAGTGGTTCCTTTTGGGGGTGCTCCCTTGCTCATGACACCGTTCTACTATACTAGTCATTCACAAACAAATTATATATGTAGAATGCATGTGGGTATATGTGTTACACACACATTCACTGCCTATTTTCTTTTTAGGACCACAGTTTTTATTTGTGGAAATAATACTTCAATATTTGTATTATGTCTAATGCTTGGCACAATATCTTAATTGGCATATCAGAATGTCATTCAACAATGTTTACTGAAATGAACTGGGCATACCAACTTCTTGGCACCCTTGAAGATATTCTTGAGGGAGAGAACAGAATGTAGAAACAGATAATCCAAGTTCTGAAAATGAGCCAACTAGGAGTTCTGAAAACTCCTAGTTAACTGAACCACCAATGTCTTCTACTTGGCTGTTTATCAATGAATTCTGGACAAAACAATTAACATGGAAATGAGAGACATATATGTATACATGTTCAAAAAGTGTAATATTTGTGACATTAAGTTATACAAATATGTACTGACAAAACAACTTTCACTAATGAGCCATTTAAGAAGGTCAAAGTTACCTCAAACGTTTGTCCTTCTAAGTCTTTTGCATCACACCAATTTCCCCATGGGTCTCGGACCCTACGTCTCCTTGTGCGCTGTGATGAGAGGAAAATAAAGCAAAAGGTAATGAGATTAACTTGGAGAAATCACAACACATTAGTATACAAAGTCAAAATGATTAATTTTCTAAAAAACAACTTCTCCATTTAAATAATGTTAATCCCTGATCAGCAGTGTCTGACTAAATTTTATTTCATTAATTTATGTTCAATAGGTAGCACTCTGCTCAGAAAAAAATCAGTGATTTCTTTCAGTATTCCACTTGGAGATCTTTAATTTTCATTTCTTTTCACCATTTAGGAGATAAAACACTCGGACAAAAAATATTTTTAAGACCAAAAAGAGCCACCAAGAAAAGGACTTCGTATTCATTAACTCATGGTAGAAAACTTGAAAGAATACACAGCAAGAGGTAAACTATTGACAACTAGAAGCAAAATAGTTACATCTCAGCCTTAGAAAGGAAAAGATTGCCAAGTTAACACAAACAGTAAAAAATTACAAAGTTGGATAATGGCATACTAACATCCATTTTTGCAAACCTCAGTTCTAAGCCCTTAAAAGGACTAGCTGTCAGAGGCCACTGTCTGACCAGCACCATCTCCACCAACTATATTTGAAAACACCATTTCTTAGAGCATATCTAGTAAAAAGTACACATAGGCAGTTACAGAATAGCCACAGAAATGTAAAGTACCGTACAGGAAAGGGAGCAGCTGAAGAACTTACACCCATGACACGTGCACATGAACAAGGGTGCGGGGACTGCCTGAGGTGTAGGGGATGCTGGGTGCAGGGGGGCAAGTCAGGACAACTATAATGGCATAATCAATAAAATACAATTTTAAAAAAGGTATATCTAGGTAGAAATGGCCTGCAGCCCAAATACTCTGAGGAAGACACCCATTCATTCTATCACCTATATTTTATCCCACCTATTACCAATATAACCCATTTTATTGGTTCACAGCATGACTCTGCCTTTTAGGAGACTTGTTGGATCACTTTTAAAAAATAAGATTCATGAAATTTAAACTATTATAAAACTTCCTAACCTCAAGAATTAAAAAAATAAAGACTAAAATATTTTGGATAGCTATTTCAAAAAGCTGAACCTTATCTTAAAAATTTTAAACAAAAATAAATGAAAGAGAAAAAAAGAGCCTAACTATATAGTTAAAAACAATGTTAGATTTAGAAATCGAAACCAAGCAGCCTCAGGCCATTTTAGCAAAACAGTAGGCTTCTCTGTAAAGGTTGCCGGTGAATTTTGAGAATTTTTTTGGTTTGCTTGCCTTATAAACCTATGTGAAATGGAACAGAAACCAGAAAAGTGAATGGCAAGGTAAAATACAAGAGAGTATGTTTGTCCACTAAATGGCCATTTGTCAAACGGCTGAAGAGCAGTAGACATTCCTTACTGAGCAGGGTAAGGAGCAATTTGGAGAAATCGTTCAGTGTGAGAGCTGACTGCTTACCATGGACTGCAGACGCTGGGCAAGTTGGTATGCCTCCACTGTATCTTTCCTGTCTCTGATTCGCACTTTATCAACTGGATGTGGCCTGTTATATACAGCCTGTTCTGTTGGAATTCAGAAAAAACAGGACAACCTATTTTTTTACAAATTCATTTGTTAAACAGGAAGACACATCTACACTGACTATATATACATTGGGAGCCAATTTCTAAGTTTCTTTACACCAGAGCTTCTATCCTATTCCACAATCACACATTTTATATGCCATGTAGTTCTTACATAAAAGTAATTCTATTATTCATTATAAAGGATTCTCAATAAAATGTGATACTTAGGAAATGGGTAATTTGTTTAATTTCTGATTTACTCCACTTTGCTAACTTTGGAAGTCTAACACAGAAAATACGATTTCATTTTTCTTTTGGTGACTGACGAAGTTAGGACACGTTAGTTTTCCTGAAAAGCCAGTCCCAATATACAATGCTCTGGGCAAACAAAGACACTAAAACGAAGACCTCAGGGCAAACTGTAAATTTTATCTACCTCTACATAAGATAAAATCATCTCTGACAGGAAGTTTTCTGGTTAGTTGTCTTTTCACAGACACAGACTACAGAATACTCTTCTCAAACCATGGGTTGCAAGGTTCTAATTACCTTATCACTTTGCAACTATGGCATTATCTTTCTTCAAAAGGTTTGTGTCATGCTAATAAAAGGGTAGAATACATTTAAAAATATACATATTCATCACCTTTTATATTTGAGAAAAACTAGGGTGAAAAACCTTTCTTCCATGAAAATGTTTTGGCATTTTTATTACATTTAAACAGAGGCTCATAATTTATTTCCTTTATTTAAGCACTGCTAGACAGTATCTCTAGTATGAATACAATATTTGCAAATTAAATGGGCTATTATTAGAGTTTCCATAAAATAGTTTTATTTTTATTTGACAAAGAACTGCATTCTCAAATTATGTCTACTTCTTAAGACTGCATATATTTCCTTTAAAATTATACCACCAATTTTCACTATAGGTAGGTCAAAGGGAAATATAGTTTAATCAACAAAATGTTTTACAGCAAATCTTAATACATTTATTCCAAAATGTTACAGAATCTCTCTGAATCTCTCTCTATATATACCTAAGTCTACCTGAATTCTAACCATCAAGTAATTCATAGGTGCCATAAGGATAAAAATGTCAAGTAAAAGATGATGTTGGGTTTTTATTTTTACCACATCCAAAATTGATTGCTCCTATCAATTCGAGGTATGTATGAATCCGTCCAATACAATTAACATCCCCACAGTTCTTCAGGCCAGGACGTACTGAGGTCTTATTTAAGTATTTCGGTTTGCATATCTCCCTAATTAAGAGATGGAAGTACAATTATTTTGGATAAATAAAAACATGAAAAAAGATTTCTGGGAAAAACTTTTAATATTTGAAATATCTTAAAAATTCATCCCCTCGCGATATGTAAATGTGCAGTAAATACAATACTAATACATAATACCCAAGTGCACATTTTCCCTGAAATAAAATATCTTTAAATGATACAATAACGTACAAGAATAATGAAATTTTACAAGTACTATTTCTTCCCCAATATTAAATTCAATAAATTCCAGTTATCCCAGGACTTTTAAGTTAGAAGCTTATTTATCTACAGATCCAAATTCAAGCCTCAATCTTTGAATAAAAAAAGTACTTTGATAATATATTGAAAGCATTTAGCATTAGACCTTTCAAATTTTTATGATGTCACTTAGGTTCATCTACTTTTACTTTGTTGGATACTATCTTTTCATTGTAAACTACCTTATAAATAATTAAAAGTTTTATATTAGATTTTTATCATTATGCCAATAAATATTAAGTGCTAATTCTCAGAAGAAAATAGAGCTAGATATTATAGGGGATCCCAAGGAATCAAGAAATGCCCAAAAGTTATGAAATAAGAGGTTTATATAACAAAACACATATTTAATGAATACTATTAATCAACTCTGCTAGATGGTACAATATAATTAAAAAATAACAGAAAACTTAAATTATTAAGTGCTTATGCCAGATGCTGTACCAAGAGTTACACATCCTTAATGCTCACAACAACCCTACAAGATAGAGTTTACTATTCTAATTTTAGTGATGAGAAACAAAAAGGTCACAGAAATTAAAGCACTTAAGGAAGTGATAGCCCTGGTTGGTGTGGCTCAGCAGATTGCCAGCCTGCAAGCCAAAGGGTCACCAGTTCCATTCCCAGGCTAGGGCACATGCCTGGGTTACAGGCCAGGTCCCCAGGAGGGGGCGCAGGAGAGGCAACTACACATTGACACTTCTCTCCTTTTTCTCCCTCCCTTCCCCTTTGTCTAAAAATAAATAAAACCTTAAAAAAATAAAAAGGAAGTGACAGGATTACAAACCAAGTAATTCAGATAAATCGTATAACATAGGTATTTCTTATTCAATTTTTATCTTACAAATATTTATTTTGCATCCGCTGTATCAGGCATTGTTCTAGGCACTAAGGATACAGAGATGAATAGTATAAAGTTCCTGACCTTACATTCTAATGGGGGAGACAGTCAAGACATTAATGTCTATTGTATCGTCAGGTAGCAATAAATGCTAGGAAGAAAAGAGGATAAGTAGATACAGTGAGATAAATAAGCAGAGACTATTTTAAATAAAGTACTTAGGGAAGGCTTATCTAAAGCAGAAACCAAATTTGAAATCACAAATTCTATGGAACTTCAGGGAAAGTAAAAAGTAGCTTGTGATGTGGGAGGGTTTCAAAAGTTCCAATGAAAAATTGAGATTTCGAATGTTTTGAAAGAAAACAAAATGAACTGCACATATGAAGGCAAGAAAGTACAAATGAGCATGGTACATAAAATAGCTACCAAAAAACTGTAGGAATCTAAAACCTGAATTGAAATCATTAACGATTATCCAAAGCAAAAGCTTTTAAGCAGAACCTAGTAATCTAGTATAGTGCTGAACAAATGGTAAGGCCTCTCAAAATATCTGTTCATGACATAATGATGACTCATTCATTCAATCTTTTCTCCCTAACAAATTGACTACCTTCTGTATCCAAGCACTGTTCTTAGCATTAGGGATTTAACCAAAAAAAAAAAAATAGACAAAAAAAAAATCTACTTGTGTGGAGCCTGCATTATCATTGGGGAATCAAAGGAAAGACAATACACAAATAAAAATGTAATATTTTCAGTGGTAATAAATTCTATTAAGATAAATGAAAAGGATGAGAGAAAGGAGATATGTGAGCTATTTTAGATAGGGTGGTCAGAGAAGGCCTCTAATTTCCCTCGAGCAGAGGAAGCAATATTCACCAAGATCTGGAGGGGAAAGCATCCAAGGCAGAATGAAAAGTCTAGGTCAAGGCCTCGACATGAAGTGTGAAAATAATGAATCAAGATTATACAGACTCTGGAAATCACTTTCACCTAAAGGGACCTGCAACAAGTTCCTTTTGCTCTCTGAAACTAATTTTTCTCACCTGCCAAATGAGGGCAGGCTGTCAAGAGAATTGGAGATGATTTAAATTCAATGCACAGCATTTGGTAGGCATTCAACAATGGCACTGGTTACTATTTTTATTAAATTCCCCTAAACAGGGAGTTGACTGCCAAGTGTTTTAATGAAAAGGTTCTTTTAGCTATAAACAAATCTAGTAGGCCTCTTTATATTTTTAAAACATTAACTTTTCCTTCTATTTTTTTTCAACACAACTTCAGTTCCTAATCACTCTGTCTTCTATTTCTGAAGAGAGCATTATTAGAGTTCCTGTTCAAAACATTTATTTTTGCTTTTTCACCCACTGAAACAGCATAACTTAACTGGTTTCATGAACTAAGGCAAATCATGTTAGGAAACTACTGCTATGTAATTTATACTATCCATCTAAATTATTCTGCCTCATAGAATCCAAAATCAAAGTAACAGATGAAATTTGATTAAAGTAACAGCACATACTCACTGATGATCAATATAGTCCTTCAATTTTGGCCATTCATCCTTTTACTTCCAAAATCAAAATTAGATACCAGTAGAGACCCAATTTAATTTATCTGTTTTAACAGTGTGAATTAGGTAAATGTGGAATAACAGAGTGATTTATAGAGTCACGACTTGCACTGAAGTCTGTCAGTGGCTGGTTATATAATCAAAGGCAGGTCCATAAACCACTCCTGACCTCAGAATCAAATAGAGAAAACACCACCTGCCTCTTTTATAGGACTGTTGTGAGGAATCAGATGATATAGAAAAACGTTCTGTACACTGCAAAGCACTATGCCAATGTCAGCTGTTCTTTGTAAGTGTTATTTAGTTTGACGCCACCATTACCCAGAACTTGTACTTTTAGCAATCTCAACTGTCTGCAAGAATGAGAACAAAAATCTTTCTTTTATTAGAGTATAGCTATCCTTAAAAGCCAAATCACTTAATATTGTGTGGGCAAAATGAAGGTTAGTGAATTACCAAACCTTGTTTTTCTTTGGTAATCTTCCTAGGTTACAGCAGAAGCCCTCTGTGAAGACTGCCCTACACAATTCTGAAGCAATAACAATTATGAATGTTTAATGATGCATTAAACTATTATGAAAAATTCAAATTGCTTTCAGAGCACTTAGGCTAACAAGGTGGAAAGTTTTTTGGTTTGTTCCCAATCCCTCACTAAACAATTTAAGTAAAAGGTACTGACAATTTAGAAGGTGAACTTCACAAATCAGAAAATTCCTGTTTCCTGATGAAGCTGGACGAAGGAATGAACAGATTACGCAGCAAGTTCAAAGTTGAGAGCATTTAAGGGAGCTATTCAGGAGAATGGTTTTTGCCATCTAGTCACATTTAATGACACTATCCTTCTGTCACAGTTTTCTTTCTTTGTACTTCAAAGTATGGGATAAACTAGAACACATGTTGACCCTCTTTTCCAGAACAGTAGTGCTTTCTGTATCTTTGTAACTCTGTCCTAAGAAAGTGTTCTTTAAGGGAATCATCTAGCCCTCTCTTTTCCAGGCCCAAGCACTCATGAGCAAATGAACACTAATAAACAAAGAGATGGATTAAGATAATTATAGATGACAATGTTTACCAAAGCTTTCCACAAAAGTTTCACTATGAGAAATCTTAAGTCTTGCCTATCGAAATATATTATGTTAAAGCTCTCTGGATCGTTAGCATTGTACAATACTAAATTCTGCATGAGCCTAGTTTAAACATTCTAGAGTATCATAGGTTTTAAAACAGCATCTATAATATAATTTTTCCTTACCACTGATCCAAAATGTAATTCCTAATTTTCAAATAGCGTTCTGGTGTTTTAGCTTGGCGCCCCTCAAAAAACTCAGGAATTGCTTGTTTTTCTTCTTCCTGAATACTATTTCTATCTATTTCTACTTCTTGCTCTGGTGGCTTAAGCTCTTCTTCCTCATGGTGTTCCTCCTCCATTTGGCAGCAGGACTGAAAAAGCATTTCATTATCGCTCAAATCTTTTTGAACTTCACAAGGCTCTAGAGAAGGCAACAGCCTGTTATCATCTACTATTCCATTTCCATCATGCTTATCACAGCTTTTTATCAGTTTATTAGATTTCTGATCACTTAATTCAACTGGTTCTTTGTCACTGGTATTCTGTTTTTCAGTGCAAAATGTAATTCCTGAGTTTGAAAGTGTTTCCACATCACCATGCTTTAAATTCTGAAGATATTCTTTTGAAGATTTAGAAATGGAATCTTCCTGACTGGCAGAGGTGACAATTTCTCCTTGGCGGGTTTCCTGACTTTCACTATTAGGGATGTCTGATAAGAGATCACTGCTAGGATTCTCCTGGGGTGCTTGAGAAGTCATCTCATCTGCCTCATCTGTGATGTCCACTTCTTCATCATCAGACAACTTTTCAATTTTTACAGCATTCAAGTTGGGATCAGCACGTCCCCTTAAACCTGATGGTGCCCATGCTGTTGTGCTTTCAACTTCACTTTGGATCTGAATATCACTGCTGTTCTTCTGATTTGGTGTTTTCTTCTCTGGACCATCTAATTTTACCTTATTAAAAATCAAGATAAAACCCCATACATAATATTAAAATTTTAAAATTTAATCATTGGCAGAAAAAGTAAGATAAATACAATGTTATAAAACTGAGTAAATGTCCTTGGTATATTGTACCTTTATGGTAATGTTCTGTACAGTGTTTACCACTACATTTTAAAAGGGCAGTTAATATTTTGTTCCTCTATTTCACTATATGAAATTAGGTAGAATAACATAATACCTATTTCATAGGAACACTCACAACACTGAAGATATACTTTGAGATTTTTGAAGATTAATATCTATAAAGTACTTTATAGGTATAAAATACTTCCAACATAAAAACTTCAACATTAAGACTTTAATATCTGTAATAAAAACTACTTTGTCTTACTAATTTTATTTAAAATATCATTATGACAGATAGTTATATTCTGCTTACCTTATTTTTAAAGTATTGTCTGGCATAGCTCTTCACTTGTAAAACAGTGCGACTTCCAATTAGCTTTGCAATTTTGGTCCACCTTCGGCCAAATTTAGCCTGTATCAAAATGGAAAAGAAATTGCTTCTGTTGAACTTACTTGTTAATATTCTAAGCAACTGCCACATTAAAAAAATAAAACAAACCATTTTCTAAAGCACACAATGAAGCCTCGCATACGGCTAAGACTCTTAAAAATCAAAGCCCATATTCTTCCTTTGGAATCTGGACTTACAGACACTGACCAAAATGGTTTTGAAATTAGTTTTCTTTTCATAGCTAAATAAAGACATATCACTTTTTGTATTCCTAACCATATATATTCATATTATGATGTCCTAAATCTTAAGATAATGTTATCTTAAGATAATTTTAAAAAATATTTGAAAGGGAGGCAGGTTGCACTTTCCATTTATACAATCAACTGAGTATGTTCTGACACTAATTTAAAAACACCTTTTTACCCAGATTCCATTTGTTATAATACCCATTATGTGTACCATAGCAGATACTATAACTACACAGATATCACAGCGAACTGACAGAAGAGTGAATGACATTGCCCTGGCCAGTGTGGCTCAGTTGGTTAGAGCATCATTCCATAAACAAAAGGTTGCATGTTCTATTCCCTGTTGGGTCAGGGCACATGCCTAGGTTACAGGCCCAGTCCCCGTCCGGGCATGTCTGAAAGACATGATTGATTTTTTTTCCTCTTCTCTCTAAAATCAATAAGCATGTCCTCTAGTGAGAATGAATAAAAAGAGTAAATCACAAATGAAGTGACCTGCAACCAACACCTCCCCACACACCTCTACTGTTGAAGGCTGTCCACCTGCCAGCACCGAAGCTGCGGTGAGAAAAAACTAAGAACTTGAGCGAGCTCGGGTGTGTTGTGAAACACAGAAAGGAATAAATATAACTTTACAGTGAAAAGGGGTTTCTAGGTATCCAGTTTATCCGTTGATACACACATAAACCTCCTTTACAACATCTCTAACACAAGATATGCTCTACTTCCCAAAGTCGCTCAACAATTCTAATTTTTTAGAATTCTTAAAGCTATGAAAAGCAAACAAACAAACCCTGCTACACCTCAGGGAAGTTGATCTCAGAGCAAATTTACAGGCCAGGCAGTTACAACTTGTTGTAGCAAGTATTCTTCAAAGATCTGATCCAAATGATAAACCTTCATTTATACAATTACTTCTGGTATTCCTTAGAAAATGTGATATATGGAGAATTTCTTTAAAACTGAAAAGTACTTCTGGGGAAGTTATTAGCAAGTACAAATTAACTATTTATATCTCTCTTAACTAACACCCAGTAGAGATCAACTTATCGAAGAATTAGTTACCTTTATTTTGGGAAAAAGTCAAATAGGCAACTTGACCGTATGGAGCACCTTGGGAGACAGGAAAGATCCTGATAAAGTATGACCAGTGGGGACCGTAAAGGCTTGGGCATTATGAAACTTAGGAAGGGGGCACTAACAAGAGGAGCAAAGAAAACACTCATCGATTTTAAAATAGAGCAAAGGGAAAGCCCTATGCCCAAGAAAGGGAAGAAAAACTCTTCCTTCATCATTTGGTACCACATAATTACTTTCTCTCAAACCTGAGAAAATCAGTCTATAAGCAAATTACATCAAAAGGTCAAAAAGGGTAAAATACAACCAAGAGTTCCATGTACATTTGTGGGAAAACATTCTAAGTTTAAAATACTTGTTTATGTATATAAATAGATATCGACTCATCTATATATATAAATACCTGTTTACTAATACAGGGATAAATATCTCTGGATATACAAAAAACGGATGAAAATGTGTGCCTCAGGCATAAAGAACTAAAGGTTGAGAAGCAATTGGACTTAACACCGTATGACTTCAGGTTCCTTTTGAATTTTGAGCCATGCAGATGTAGCTCCTACAACTACTGTCAACAATAACAACCTAAAAATTCACAACCTACTTGCATTGGTGTGTACAGATATGGTCTTCAGTAAGGGCAAAAAACCAAAGTTGTCAGCAATCTTAAACAAATGGCTGGCTAGTTTAAGCTATATTATATAAATGATAATCATGCAACAGACTGAAATACCAATATAAAAACATAACAGCACAGGAGAAAAATCTTAGGAAGACATAAAAGTCTCAAGACAGTTTGGTATTTATATAAAAACATCACGGCCCTGGCTGGTGTGACTCAGTGGATTCACTGCCAGCCTGTGAATCAGAGCTGCCGGTTTGATTCCCAGTTTAGGGCACATGCCTGGGTTGCCGGTCAGGTCCCTGGTTTGGGGGTACATGAGAGGCAACCACACATCGATGTTTCTCTCTCTCTCTCTCTCTCTCTCTTTCTCCCTCTCTCCCCCTCTCTAAAAATATTTTTTTTAATCTAAAAAAAAAAATCACAGAATATATAAATGCCATGGTAATGACTAAATATAAAAATACACATTTTATTTCCTATCATCTGTAGAAACATTATTAATATTTCAATTAGCATTTATGGATCCTACATAATTATATAAATATTCTATATATGTAATATATAAATGCAAAATTAATTTAGCATAACATTAGGTAATATGTATCTTAAAAGAAACAATATAACCTATTCCCCACAGTTAAAAAAATTCTGAATATTTTATTAGGTTTCTTCATGTTAAGGATTATTTTCATAATTAGAAATTGAGGCATATTTTTCCATTATGTAACTTGTAGACATTTATATAGAGCTCAGTGAAACATTCACGTAAAAGAAATGTTTTGTCTTCAATTACAGTCACTAAAATATTTAGATTGTATGCACAATGCCAAATATCTGAATAAAAAAGAACTCAACCTGGACAGTTCCAAATATACAAGTTTGTTTTTTCAAAAGAAAGTATCAGATAACTAAATAATTTTGCCTTTTAATCCAAGTAGTTGGTGTCATGTAAACAGAGACAGCTCAATTTGTGGGTTTTATTAGTATAAAAAATATCCAAAATATTAATCCAAATCTATTTTAATATTTTAGTAACTTAAATGAGTTAAATTCTCTTGTATGACACTACAAACATCATCATTCTAACTACAGAAAAACTACAGATATGATCACTGTAATTAAAAAGAAATTTCTGATCTCTACGAATTAATTTAACCTTATAATTCTATCAGTATATGCTTCTAGAATTATTTTACTATAAATGAAAAATTGTTTTATTTACCAGCCCTTGTTCAAACAGCTCTTTTTCTTCTATTGTCCACTTTACTGAGAAACTGGATGGTTTTGTAGGAGATTGTACCCTGAGGGGAAAAAAGGGGATTGCAAAAAAAAATTTCTGAAATGGAACGTTCCATATTTATGCACCTAAAGGTTATAGAGAGCCATGAACTAAATGTAACACTTAGTCTAACAATTAAAATAAATTAATAAATAAGACAGAAGAAGAAGGCTGGAGCCTCTACGTGAGCGGGCGGATTTGTCCTGTCTCATACACTTCTCTAGCTCAGGATGATTAGGAGCCTTAAAAGACATAATCCTTGGGTCTGAGGGAAGACAACACTAACAGATAGCAAAGGAAGTTGGTGTGAAAACAAATAAATAGGGTTCCTTTTATTGGACATGAAGCAGCAGACATCAACACACTTCCAAATCCTAAAAGGCATGCAAAAGTTTAAATTGACTCCATAAATATTATTTCTTTGATTTTTTCACATAAGTCCATGTGAACTTTAAGGCAGAAAAGTAAAAAAACCATGGTATCATGTTTATTGTTTTTGAAATTGAAGTATCTGAAGGTATCAAAAGAGTCATGAGGCTCACTAATTGAATTCAAAGGAAACCATTAATCTTTTCATTAACTTCACTTTTTGGTGTTTATTCACCAAAATGTAAAAGTCAAAGTCTGTTCAGTGCTCAAACTCTTGACAGCTGCAAATCTGTAACTCTTACCCTTTAAGGGACCATAAATATTCAAGTTTATAAACACTAAATAGAAGTTAATACTGGGATGGCCAAAATGTCCATTATGTTTTTCCCATGCAATGGCTCTAGTAGTGCCCAGTTGTCTCTAATTTCATTCAAAACAATTTTGTTAGATTGTATTGTGGCAGCTTTCACATCAGCATGCATTTAAAAAAAAAAAATCAAAATTGGTGGATTTTTTGTGCAGCCATTTTAATTTTGAAGTGGAAGAAAATAGGCAACATTTTCAGTGCGTTATGTTTTATTATTTCAAGGAAGGTAAAAAATGCAACGGAAACACAAAAAAAGATTTGTGCAGTGTATGGAGAAGGTATCAAAGTGGTTTGCAAATATCTTGGTACTAGTGACATTTTGGCCAACTAATTCTTTGCTGTAGGGCTTTTTTATGCATTGGAAGATGTTTAGCAGCACCCCTTCTACCCACTAGAAGCCAATAACAGGAGATAGCTGACATACTCAAAATATCCAAATCAATAAAGTTATTGGTAAAAATGAAAAACGTGTCTTTTATTTTATGGCAAAACTATAACAGACTTTTAGGCCAATCTGTTAGTTTCTTTAATTTTTTTGAAAGCTACAAATTTGAATTAAATTTTAGTTTGGCGTGACTGAAAATTAACTGCCAGGGCAACAGAAATCAAATTAATTCCTTATATATTACATAGCAGATTTTAAAAGTTTCCCCACAAATCCCTAGGACACTATCTTTTCCATAATTTCATGGAACCAAAAGAAAATTCTGTCAAATAACATTATAAAATTACCTCGGGGCATTTCAATATGTCTACAAGAAATTTTGATTTTTAATTTTTATATAACTCAAGATCAAGAGGGCTTTTTCACAGGCCAACTATAATTTTTGTTTAATTTCGCCACAGTTTTTAATAAAAAAGATTTAAAGTACAAAATGTAAGAACATACATGGTTTTTGCTGTTTTCTGTGGACTGCACCACATGAAAAAAGAAATAAGTGTGTGAACTTTTTAAAAATATTATTCAGACTTTTAAAAGTATGATATATTGATTTTTACCTCTTTGTGTATTTTTTATCATCTTCCTTTTGATCAAGCCAGAATTTTTCTGGAAGTGATTTTTTAGATAAATAATACCTGTGTAATTATTAAGGAAACTTTTAAAACAATAATAAAGTCATAACTTTCATGTGACATATAAAGTAGGCCCTCATATTATGTACTCATGAAAGTCACACTTGAATCCTAGCTAAACCAACTGCTCTCAAAGCTCTTTTCAGGTCTGTACAAATTTTGATGAAACTATGCATACCTCACAGGGTTGTTATGTGGATTAAATATCACATGTAAAACCTTACAACATGGTGCCTGCATAAAGTGTGTGCTACATAGAGGCTAGTTTCTCTTACTTTCCCTTTTACAAGTGGCTAAGAGAAGAAACATCCTCAATGTTCTACTTAGTTCTTTTTTCCTAAAACATAAGGTGAATGTAATATATGAATTTAATTGGTCATCTGGGGTAATTTAGGACAACCAATTGTTTTCATATTTCTCAAGGTAAGAGAAGAATTCAGGGTTATTCTCTACCTTAATATGTAAACAACAAACAGGTCAAATCTACCAGAAAGCCTCCTCCTCCAACTTCTTAAAACTGGCCTCTGCAATACTTTTAATCAGAAATATTCTTCAAGACTTCCGGCCAACATAGAGGCGTAGGTAGACACACTATGCCTCCTCGCACAACCAAAAGAAGGACAACAACAACTTAAAAACAAGTAACAGCCAGTGCCCATGGAAAATTGAACTGTATGGAAGTCTGACAATCAAGGAGTTAAAGAAGACACATTCATCCAGACCGATAGGAGGGGTGGAGCCAGGCAACCAGGGCAGGGAGGACTTGCGGCAAAGCAGTGGCGGCTGGCGGACTCCGAGAGGCAGAGGATTATGGAAGGGCATGGTGCACAAGGTGGCTGGCGGACCGGGCGGTCCCACATTCACGCCCAGATAAACCAGGTGAAACTGGGGAGCAAGACAGACTGTGCAACCCAGGGTCCCAGAGCAGGGAAATAAAGCCTCAAAATACCGAGTGAAAACACCTGTGGGGATTGAGGTGCCGGGACAAACTTCCAGCCTCACAGGAGAGTTCGCTAGAGAGACTCACTGGGTCCTAGAATGTACACAAGTCCACCTACATGGGAATCCGCACCAAAAGGGCCCAATTTGCTTGCAGGAAGTGAGGGAAGTGACTGAAATCCAGCAGAGAGCAGAGTAAGCGGCATTGTTCCCTCTCTGACCCCTGCCCCACATACAGTGTCACAACCCAGTGACACAGGTTACCCCGCCCTGGTGAACACCTAAGTCTCCGCCCCTCACTACATAACAGGCGCATCAAGACAAAAAAAAAAAAAAAAAAATGACCCAAACTAAAGAACAGATCAAAGCTCCAGAAAAAAATACAACTAAGCGCTGAAGAGATAGCCAACCTATCGGATACACAGTTCAAAACACTGGTAATCAGGATGCTTACAAAATTGGTTAAAAATTAGATTGGTCACAAATTAAATGAAAAAATGAAGGTCACGCTAAGTTAAATAAAGGAAAATGTACAGGGAACCAACAGGGGAAGGAAACTGGGACTCAAATCAATGGAGTGGACCAGAAGGAAGAAACATCCAATCAGAAAAGAATGAAGAAAAAAGAATTCAAAAAAATGAGAAGAGGCTCAGGAACCTCCAGGACAACTTTAAACGTTCCAATATCCAAATTATAGGGGTACCAGAAGGAGAAGAGGAAGAGCAACAAGTGGAAAAGTTATTTGAACAAATAATAAAGATGTTCCCCATTCTGGCAAAGGAAACAGACTTCCAAGAAGTCCAGGAAGCTCAGAGAGTCCCAAAGAAGTTGGACTAAAGGAGGAACATGCCAAGGCACATCACAGTTACATTACCTAAGATTAAAGAGAGATTAAAGGAGAGAATCTTAGAAGCAGCAAGAGAAAAGGAGACAGTTACCTATAAAGGAGTTCCCATAAGATTGTCAGCTGATTTCTCAAAAGAGACCTTGCAGGCAAGAAGGGGCTGGAAAGAAGTATTCCAAGTCATGAAAGGCAAGGACCTACATCCAAGATTGCTCTATCCAACAAAGCTTTCATTTAGAATGGAAGGGCAGATAAAGTGCTTCTCAGATAAGGTCAAGTTAAGGGAGTTCATCATCACCAAGCCCTTATTATATGAAATGTTAAATATAAAATGAATTTCTTGTTCTTACCTAAGAAAAAGAAAATAAAAAACATGTACAGTAAAATGACAGCAAACTCAATTACTAATAACCACACCTAAAACAAAAACAAAACAGACTAAGCAAACAACCAGAACAGGAACAGAACCACAGAAATGGAGATTACATGGAGGGTTATCAACAGGGGAGTGGGAGGGGGAGAGAAGGGGAAAAGTACAGAGAATACAAGGAGAGGGCAAGAAGAGTATGGGAAATGTAGAAGCTAAAGAACTTATGACACATGGACATGAACTAAAGCAGGGAAATGAGAGTGGGAGGGGGGTATGCAGGGTGGAGGGGAGTGAAGGGGGAAAGCGGGACAACTGTAATAGCATAATCAGTAAAATATACTTAAAAAAAGAAATATTCTTCACTAACAATTGTTGACTGTATATCGTGTTATGTCAGGTACTATGCAAGGTTCTAGGTACTAAAGACAAAGAAACAAGAAAATATTATCTCTGTCTTCTAAGAGCTGACATAGCTTTTACTCTCATTGTTTTTTTTCCAAATTTGGAAGTGAACCAGTGACTACTTAAGTATTTATTAATCTAGAATTATCTTATTCAATACATTAGCCCATAGCCATGTGTATAACTACTTAATATTTAAAATGTGGCTACCACCGAGATGTACTGTAAATATAATACACACTGAATTTCAAAGAGTATGAAACAAAGAATGTAAAATATCTCAATTATGTTTTTATGTTGATTAAATGTTGAAATAACATTTTCAATATACTGGGTTAAATAAAGTATATTGTTAAAATTAATTTCATTTGTTTTAAACGAGGCTACTAAAAATTTAAATATGCTACTCACACTATTTTTATATTAAAAGCAATGATACAGGCTACAATGTCTGGGGAGGGCTAGAGGGTAAGAAAGCCTAAAGAGGGTTAACCTACGATAATTAAAGGTACAAAGACACTCTGAAATCAACATAGCGATAATTGGGAATAAAAGGAATAGAAAAATTGTGGCTTAAAAGGAGGTAGAAATCCATGAAATATAGATGAAAGAATTAAAACTAAAACACTACTCATTAGACTACAATTAATAATCTTTATACATCATAAAATTAGAAATAATTTTGTTCAAATGCTCTCAGTCTACATATAAGAAAACTGAGTCCCAAAAGAGCTAAGGTGCCAATATCATACACACATGAAAGAAACGTGGACAAGAAGCTAGTGGCTGAACCATGGATAAGCCGCAACTGCTGGAGGAAAAAATCTTTATCCTTTTGTATTTGTTTTGTGTTTTTTCCTTAGATTCCTCTCACATAACACCTGTACATTGGTAGGTAGAGTAAAAAGTGAGAAATTTTACATATTCTAGTTCTGTGTCCTTGAACAAATCAGCATCTCTGAATTTCAGTTTATATAACTGAAAATGGAGAACTGGACTACATGACCTTGGACTAAAGATTCTAGCTAACTTAAACATTCTTTAATTTCAAATCAATATTCAGACAGTATAAAGAGTTGGTTGACAACAGAAACTAAATAATATTGAGTCATATTTCAGACTTACCAATGAAACAGAACCAGAATGCAGCTTTTTGCATAGGTAGGTAACATATATAGCAGTATGGGGCCAAAAATAATCCATCTAGTAATTATCAGTGGTCTCATTTTTAAGTTTTGCATTTAGAGGTTTTTAACCCTGAAATCTTTTCTTTCCTTATAATCATTAAAGGATACTCTTCTTCCAACAACATTTTCTCAATGACAGCTCTGTTCTCTTCACTGATGGTGTTATCCAGAGTCCAAGGCTATTAAAAAAGAGAATATAGTTTTCTTTTTATTTACTACTTCTTGAAATTACCTTCTATATTTTGCTAAATGGAAATACATAATGATATGATTACCAATAGGAGCAGCTATCATTTCCAGAGCACGACGACGTACCTTTGATTCCCACTGTAGCTGTACAAGATAGGCACTATCACACCCACAGTACTGCTAGCATTTCAAGTGGGAGAGCAGAAACTTGACACACAAGTCTGTTAGATCCCAAGGCTCAAACTCCTATCTATGATAAAGTAATAATGGCTATCATGTATGAAAAACCAGTAGTGATCAGCATTTTGCTAGATACTTCACCTATTTCCAAAACCCACAATTCTTTTTTCCTTCCTTGAATGATCACACTCATTTTCAACTCTCAAAACTTAAAAATTTTCAGCTCAGGTCTCTTCTCCAAGGCTCTATCTAGACTGTTATTTCCAACTGCCCCCTCAAAATTTCCACTTAGGTATCTAGTAGGCTTCTTGAATTTAACATTTAATTATAACTCACTATCCCTACCTTCCTTCACCTGCTTCTTCCCCAGCCTTCCGTTTTGTAAATGGCACTGCTTGTCACCACGTCATTATTTTAGCTAGAAACCCAAGATCCATCCTGGATTCTTTCCTTTTCTCTCAGTCCCACATCCAATCTACCAAGCAGCTCTACCTTCAAAATATATTTTTTAAATTCATTCATTCATTCATTCATTCGAGAGGGGAAGGGAGGGACAAAGATAGGGAGAGAAACATCGATAGGTTGCCTCTCATAAGTACCCCAACCGGGATGGAACCGCAACCTAGGCATGTGCCCTGAGTGGGAATTGAACCCATGACCTTTTCAGTTAGCGGGGTGATGCCCAATCAACTGAGGCACACAGGTCAGGGCTCAAAGTGTAATTTAATTAAATTTATTTATTTCTATCTCTTCTGCCACAACCTCAGGCCAAGCTACCACCAAATCTTGCTTAGATTACCCAAATGTTTCCTAACTGGTATCTTGATTCCACTCTTGCTTCCTGAAAATATGATGGAGCTCTCATCTGCCTCTTCAACCCTGTCATAGCTGTCATCCTCCCTTATCATACTTTAGACACTGGCTTCCAACCAGAGCGTTTGTGCTGCTATTCCTTCTGCATAGAATGCTTTTCTTCAACTCTTCACTTATCTACTCCTCTCTTCCCATTACTTTTCAACTTAAATGTCAACTCAGTTTCCTTCACTGACAACTTACTTTATCTAAAGTAGGTTCCCCATCCTGTTGTTCCCAGTCGGCACCTAATGTCCTTTATGATTTATATAGTCTCTACTTGTTTATCACCTGCCTCTCCTTTAGGCTATAAGCTCCTTGAGATAAGAACCAAGTCTGTCTTGATTACAGTTGTAACTCCCAAATCTGCCTTAGTATCTGACACATAGTAAGTACTCAATAAGTAACTGTCAAATGAGGAAATGAACCCTGCAACGTTCCCCACAGTTCAGATGATAAAACTGAGGTTCACAAATCTGGTAAGCGATAGAGCAAGGATCTGTATCTAAATCCAGCAGGATCCCGAGTTGTTTTTCAACAGGACATTTTTCAAAATCAAAAGAAGTAAGTTCCTGCTTTTTTACAGTAAGGAAGACATTTCAATATATTACCTCTGTGAGTGTTGAGAACTAGCACCAAATTGAAAAAAAAAAAAAAGAGGTACTCTGGATACTGAGTAATAGTTTAATATACTTGGTATTTTCATAAAATACTTACAATAAGACTATTCTCAGTTCTCCATGATGAATCAAGATACTGATCTTGTAAAACAGATGCTGTATTTTCATTGCTTCTGTAATAATTGAGAAAATAGATATAAAAGTGATATTATACCAGTTAATACACACAATTTACACAGCAGTGACTGGCAGGTTGAGATTTAACCAAATATTTAGTTCCCTCCTCCTCTTAACAAACAGATTTAATGTTGCAGAAATGCCTGCTCTACCTCTTTGGCCTGTGACTATATAGTGGCTGTATATTTTAATTACTAAAAATCAAGTCTGTTCACTTTTTTTGTTTCCTAAGAATATTAACAACTTCAGGAGGAAAAAATACCCCAATGCAGCAACCACACATGCGCTATGGCCATGAATCAACACTTCAGATTTCTTTTGAGGAATATCCCTGTGTATGTACACATTTAACTTTACAATGAGTTCTTTTAGCTCTATCTAAAGCATAAAGCCACCATTGATAAATAGCACCACCCTTACAATGCAAAAGAAAACATGGAAAAGAAAACAAACAAACCCAAGAGTGGAAGAACCAAAATAGAATATACTTAAAGAAGGATGGGAAAATGAAGATATAAGAAAGCATGATGTTTTAATAACAACTCATATAATTTAACAAATTAATCTGGGGCTTATTTGGGTTCTTTTGTATGTCCACAGGGAATTAGACTATGCTAATTCACTCCTTTCATTAAACTAGTAAGAACTCCCTAAAGTCACATGTTCACTTGATATGCAAAAAAACTGAATAGATAAATACTTAAGTTTTGAGAGGCCCAATCTATGATAAAATTAATTTAGTATTTGCTTTTGTATGTCCTGAAGTTATAAATTATAAAGTTTTCTAGTTATACTGACTTTTCCCAGACCTAGTATACTAAGAATTTGTACCTGTTAAACTAAAAATATCTACCTACCCATTTATATTTTTGAATCTTCACTTAGTCCCACAGTGGTTATAATGAATTGTGGGGATAACAGACTATCTACAATAAAATAAAAGCAATAATGCCTCTCAAGTGTTGATGGCAAAAAGGTTTAACTCAAGTGTCCACTCTGATTTGGTAGGGTCTACCAGAAATGTGAAATAAAGGGTTCTGAGACTTGTATCAGCAGAAGGAAACCTTTACTTAACTACCTAGGTCTGCCCAGAGTGCAGGAGGTGAGACTGGGATCACTTCAAGCTTACTTTAAAAATCTTTTTACACAGTATCCCTCAATAAGGATTAGCAACATCCACAACTCTGGTATATATATCTGGACACCTATCTGAATAGGTACCACATATCAACATGTGTAAACCTGAGTTCACCTTTCCTCTCAAATATGCTCCTCTCCCATTGTTTCTTATCTCAGTCTTTGGCATCTCTATCCCCCTAGAGCAGGGGTGTCAAACTCATTTTCATGGGGGCTGGAGGTTGCCTTCAAAGGGCAGAATGTAATTTCAACACCTTGACAGTTAAGGTGAAGTTGCATTTACATAGTCCTAAAATTATTTCAGCCCTTTGAAGAGCTGATATGGCCTCAGGTGAAAATGAGTTTGATACCAGTGCCCTAGAAGGGCCAAGCAGGAAACCTGTGCCTGCCTTTATTTCCTCACAATGTATTAATACATTCAATTTGTTGCGAATTCTTTGGCTTCTCCCTTTTCCAAATCCAGATCTTACACTACATCTACACTGACTTTTGAGATCCTGCAGTGTCAGACCTTATAATTTCCCCTGGTTAACTGCAAAGGATAAAGTTGACAAGTCACCCACCTTCTACCTTTATCTTTTCCCCTTATCTCCATCTGACATATAGAGGTTTATTGTCTACCTCATCTAATAAGAATGTTAGTTCTATGAGAACAAGGACTTAGTTTTGGTAACTGATCTACCCAGAGCTCTGCATACAAAAGGTGCTCAACCAGCATTTCTTGAATGAATGAACGAGGTAGGTGAGGTATGGGTCACACAGATCTCTAGGAGTTAAGGAATGCAGAAAACTTTATCCCAAAGCCAACTGGGGATTGAAGAAAATAATGTGTTCTGATCTAGATGTAAGAAAGAATGCTCTAACTTCAGAGAGGAGTAGAAGAAGCCAAAGAGACAAGGAGCAGTTAAGAGGGAGTGATTACATAAATGCCAGAAAAAGGTGACAGTAACTCAGATGTTGGGAACAAGGAGTATGAATAGGAAGAAGCGAATGCACTTGAGAGAATACTTAGAATGAACAGACCCTTCGTAACTAATGGAAGGAGTGGAAGGAGAAGGTAAAGAAAAGCGTGCATGTAGGTCTGTTCCTTGGGTGACTGGCTGCATGGTGCCATTTATTGAACTAGGGAACGCAGAGAGGCAGGTTTGGTGGGAGAAGTTTATAAGGTGAGATTGAGGTGCTTGTGGAACATCCAAGAGCAAACAGATTCAGAAAGATGGATAAATGGATCTGAAGCTCAGGAGAGATTTGGGATGGCAGCAGATTTGGGAAACATCAACAAGTACGTATTAGGTTAACTTATGAAACTACAAAAGTGGTCAAACATTGACATAATTTCCTACAGTCCAACCCAACAGAAAGAAATTTAAGTCTTGAATTATGGTATCACCAGGGACTGTGTGGTTACTGAGTAGTAGTCTTATGACCAAAAACCCCTGGGAACATTATGATTTAAAGGACAAACGAAAATCCAAAGGATGAGAAGCGATGGTAGGAGAAGCAGAAAGGAAATCAAAAAGTTTCAATGCCATCTTCTAGCTTTGGGACTGTGTAAGGGCAAACGCTCCTTGAGTTATGACCCAGTCTTACTGGTGCTTCAGTGGAGCCAGTTTCCCTGAGGTGGTCAAACCATTTTAAAAGGAAGTTTAGTGTAACCTGAAAGACATAATTGTTTCAGTAGCAGTTCATTTAAAATTAGCATAACACTAAAAGCAGATAAAATAATTAACTCAGTATACTCTCAGATTTTAGGTTATATGATAAACTTTTAGTTCCTGTTCTAATACTACTGACTCTAGTAAATCTTCCATGTTATAAGGATTTTCCTCCTTTTCTAAACAGACACTGGTATGTCCTGATAAACTCAACAAAGCTGAAAATCTCCTAAGTCAAAAAAAATGCACTGAATACATCTAACCTAACAAACATCACGGCTTAGCCTTAAATGTGCTCAGAACACAATATCCAAAAAACACTAACAAGACAGTTCACTGTGGAGTATCTGTTGTTTGCCCTTGTAATCCAGTGCCTAATTAGGGTCTGGGGCTTGCTGCCAATGCCCAGCATCCTAAGAGAGTATCATGCCTGTATATCACTAGCCTGGGAAAAGGTCAAAATTCAAAACTCAAAGTATGATTTCTATTGAATGTGTACTGTTTTTGCACCACTGTAACATTAAAAATCATGTCAGGGGGCACCATTCCCCAGAATATAATGTTACTGATAACAGTAATGTTAACAGTAACATTAACAGTATAATGATACTGACCAATAACCTGTTATCTTCCCTGCATAAAAGATGCTAATAGCTGCCACCAGGAGACCTAAGGTTCACATAGAGCAAGAAGAAAGAGAAAGGAAAGAAAAAAAGAAAAGGGAAAAAAATTACATACAATCAGAAAAATAATGAAGAACCTATGGAAAAGAGTTAGAGCCAATGTTCTCAGATGATCTTTAGTGTTTCCAAGGTTAACTTATTTCTGGACTGCAGTTAAGTATCCTTGCCCACTTATCTCATAGACTTCTAACAAAAAGTATATTAAATCACGCATGCAAAAGCGCTTAGTCAGAATTAACTTGACCTACACAAATGGGAACAATGATTGTTATTAAGGCTCTCTACTCATTTTGTATAGCTTTGGACTGCTCTGCCTAAAGATTTTTGGGAAAAATGACCATATATGAATTTAATTACGTGACACACTTCTTTTTCACTGGTTTTTAGAGAGACAGGGAGACTGAGAAACAGTGATGTGAGAGAAAATCACCTGGTTGCCTCCCCAGGTCCCTACCAAGGATGGGAACTGGGGATCAAACCTGCAACCCAAGTACCGTATTTTGCCATGTACAACATGCATATTTTTGCCCAAATTTTTGAGGGAAAAATAAGGATGCCCATTATACATAGGTAATACTAATTCCATATCTATATCTATATGTTTTTAGTTATTTTATTTATGCTCATGCATTAAAAGTATAACTCTAGAAAGCAATAACAATAACCATATGCAAAATAATACCCTGGAATACGATAATCGGTTTTATATATAAATAAAAAATTGAATTTAAAATTAAAACAAAAGATTTTTTTCCTGAAAGTTTGAGCCAAAAACGTGGGTGCACATTATACATGGCAAAATACAGTACGTCCCTCAACAGGAATTGAACCTGCAACACGTCAGTTCCAGGATGAGGCTCCAACCAACTGAGCCATACCGAAGTTGAGGACAATTACTCCACACATTTTTACAATGCTTTCGAGTTCATGAGTGCTTTAAGCCCTCTTTGTCCCTCATGGGCAGGGTTAGTATTCTTTTTCACCATTTCCAGAGGCCCTGATATTAGGTTGGACCATAGGAAATTGCCGCTTTATAGGGCAAAAATGGTCTAAGACTGGAAATTTCACATGGTCCAACCTACTCAAGTTCTACTGAAGTTTTTCCACAGTTACAAGCAACATTACTGGCTGAGATGGAACCAAAGTCTTTTGATCCCTCATCAGTCTAGGTCTCCTCCATTATTAAAAGAAGACTCTGGAAGCACATTTTTTAGATGGTGTGTATCAATTTCTTACCAGGAAAGCAAGGAGTAAAAGAGCTAAATCTCTCAAGCTGAATG
>PVKM010014326.1:0-29174 GCA_004027735.1 Carollia perspicillata
TTGATTTATGTTCAAATCTAGTACATATTACATTGTTTTATAAACATGCAGTAGCTTTACTAAAAAGATATTTAAGTCGACAGGTAGCAGGATGGCACAGGAAGAACCTGCCCGGAGCACAGAAGACTAGGGTTTTATTCCACGTTAGTTTCTCACTAGATACATGATCTTGGGCAAGTCACTTCACTGTTTGGGGTTATCTCCATCATCAGCAAAATGACAGCAACAAGGCGGATAACATCTAAAAGTCAGTTACCAATTGCAATGAGTCTATGATAATCACTGATATTTTCCTATAAATTTATAGTATTTAATACAATGTAAATAAATGACATATTACTTAAAATAGTAAAGTAATTAAAATAAAAATTATATATTTGTTGTTTCTAACTCCAAATATATTATAAAACATAAGTAAAAATGGATTTCAATAAAAATAAAAATATATAGTTTATCTTGGGGAAAGACTGCTAAAAATCTACACCGAGACCAGTCAACAGCTACCAACAATACCTGAGTTAAGAGGGGCACTCCATTCTTCAGCCAGCGGTATGTGGGCCTGGGTTTCCCAGTAGCCTTGCATTCCCATCGGAGTGGGCTTCCACTGTCTAGCTGAGTATCATTCAGTTTTTCTACCCAGTGTGGGTAAGCTGTAAGAGTATAAGCATTAAAAAGGGGTGAATTCGTTTCTCAAACACTTAACCAACATCACAGTTTACATGAGCATATTAACTGAATTAACAATTCTTATCAATTCATGTAATTGTAGGTGTTTGGGAAAGGCACAGCATTCTATTACCACAGAACTCTCATTTCCTGTGTGTGTGTGTATAATTATACATGAATATAAAATGAGTGATGATATTTTAATCATTACAGACACTTTTGTAAGCTAAACATATCCTGTTGTTTCATTTTATGAATCAGGAATTTCTGGCACAGAAAAGTTAAGGAAATTTATCTGAGGAGACACAGTAAGGGAGAGAAATCACTTTCAAAGTTAAATATTTCTGACTTCAGAGAGCATATTTCTCCCATCCTATTTTGAAATATTAAAAAAATGAATGAAAGCAATTATTGGATACATAAAGTGCTTTTCCTTCAAACCTGTCTCTAATTTGGAATTTTCTTTTTAGTAGATTATTGATCTTCTGGCCAATATATAGCTTGGTCTTCAAGGAGACTTGCCTTGGCATAGTTAGGATTTGTAGGCCTTTGAGAATATACCCTGCGTTTCAACTTCAAGGCTGAAAACTTTCACTCAGCAGTCTACCATGGTGAACTTCAAATACTGATCCTGATTTTTTTGTGCCTGGCTTCCAAAATCAGTCTCTTTGTAGTCATATGCAAAAAAAATACTCATAGAAATAGTCCGATGCAAAAGAAACCTTAAACTCTGCTTTCTCATTTGGACTTTCTGTAGCCTTTCCAACTCTACTTTGCCAGACAACTTTCTAACTATACGTGATCCCTGTAATCCAAGTGGACAGGTTAGAGGGCTCCCAGGCACACCATGCATCTTCTTCAGACTGTCCAATCCACATGCAATATTCTACTTCTCTCCTCTGTCTCTTTGAATTCTCGTAATTCAAGATTTTGTCTTGGTAATATAAGGATCCTAACCTTACAGAGGAGTCACCTGCATCTTCTCTGGACATCTATAGCTCTTATTCACTTGGAAAATAATCACATAGTAACTGATTACCCCTCTTCTGTTGCTGACAAACTGTTAACTGAAGTTTTTAGTTATTGTTTGACACCCCAGCTAGAAAGCGAGATCATCAAGAGCACAGTGGACGTGATATGGATATTTACTTTAGACATAGCACCGCTCCATACAGGGTGGGTGAAAGGAGGTTTACAGTTGTGAGTGCATGAAACACTGTTTATTCTTGTATTATTATTTACAAATTATTGCAATATTTATTTTTTTTAAATTTTTATTTATTTATTTTTAGAGAGAGGAGAAACAAAGCAGAAAGAGATGGAAAGAAACATCAATGTGTGGTTGCCTCTCATCTGCCACCTACTGGGGACCTGGCCTGCAACCCAGGCATGTGCCCTGACTGGGAATTGAACTGGCAACCCTTTGGTTTGCAGGCTAGTACTTAGTGCACTGAGCTACACCAACCAGGGCTATTCACTATGGGTAAATGTGCACTCTATGACCAGTGTGGGATATAGAGCTTGCAGATAAGAAAATAAATTGGGAAAAGATCTTTATAAGTTACTAAAATGAAAAATTAAGAAAGAAAAAGCTATTAAATTAAAAACTAGTCATCTAGAAAAGAACTAGAAATCAAAGTAATGTTTTGCCCAGTTTAGGGTTCTGATTCCAAAATGAATTTTTCTTAGAAATCAACAAGTGATCAATTAACTGAAAAAATAATAATTCCTGCTTTCCCTTCTTCAAATATTTATTGGACATCACTATTGGTGCAACAAGTAGCACTGAGAATGCAAAGATAAATATGCCACAATATGTGTTTGCTATCAACTCAAAATTCAGTGAATGATACAGAAATGCAATTGAAATATTATTCAAATTCATGTTGCCAACAATTTTACTTCCCCCCAAGTAAAATTGGGGGGAAGTACTATGATACTTCCCCCCAATTTAAAAAATAACAAAACTAGTAACTTGTTTTACAAAGCTTTTTTCAAGCCACCCATTTCAGGGTGTGAACATTTAAGAGACATACGGCACTTTAAACCCAGATGCTGTCACAGTCTCACCAGATGCACTGTGTATTGGCAACCCTGCTGCCCTGCAGTGGACATCTAATTGTGGATGACGAGGAAGGCTCAGAGCTGTTTCTTAGTAGCATCAATGTGCTACTTCTTATCAGAAGATACAATGGCAATATTGAGTGAAAGCCATTTTTTCTACTTTTTTGTAATTGCTAATGCTTATGAATGAAATATCTGGGATGGGAGCGGGGCAAGATTAGTGTCCTATAAGTATTTCTGTCCAAGATTATAAATCTAATTCTTATTTAGGTGTGGACAGTTCTTCACAATACAGATCTGGGACTTTTTCCAAATAGTTTTAAGAGTAACAGACACGCAGCACATTTTTGTGGGGGGTGTGGTTCAAGTAGCAAAATACTGGTTGAACACTTGTCTTTAGATGTCAGATTTTTGTCAGTAAAGATTTCATCCAAATATAATATCTGTGGCCTAAAGATAACCAAATCAGTGCTGGTGTATCAGTCTCACAAACGTCTTAATTACTCATGTATCCTTTTTCTGGGATGCTTTCCCCTGTTTAGCCTTTAAGGTACAAATCCTCTGGAAGGTGCCCCTAAATCATCCCAGTAAAATGGAGTAGACTATGCTCCCACAATCCTTTGCACATGCCTTTGTTACAGCAGAGAATGCTCTGTTCTAACGTGGGGTTTGCTTTTCCTCTAATCCAAAGGACCATGAGTTTCTTCAGAGCTCTGTTGCTAGCAGATAGAGCAGTCAGTAATAAGCACTTAGTAAACATTAGTTGAACAAGTGAATGAATGAATACAATGTGTTTAGTCAATTTGGTTGGAGTACTGAATTCCTAAAAGTGGCCCATTGGTAGAGATAAAGAAAGAAAAACAGATTGCTTATATCAATGTTCTGGATTATTATTCCTCTATTTTTCAATCTCCTCACCTGGGACATAAGAATAATATCACTTGCCCATTATGTATAATGCATATTATAAAAGCAAATATGAAAACAAATTCAATTTGCAATCCCCAGAGGGGAAGAGGAGATTGCAGATATTTTTAAGTAGGTTTTCTAAATTCTTACACACGACCTGGTTGGCTCTTTGGCATTTTGAGCAATATAAACACTGCAGGCTGTAAGGATTATTTATCTTATAAAAGTAGGAATTTAAGCCAGGGGTCAGCATTTTTTTTCAAAGGACCAGATAAAAAATTTAGGCTTTGCATTAGCTGGTCTCCTTCCCAACTATCCAGTTCTATCATAGCAGTGCAGAAACTGCCATAGATAATGTGTAAGCAAAGGAATGTGGCTGTGTTCCAATAAAATTTTATTTAAAAAAAAAAGCCTGAACAAGATTTGGTTTGTGGACAACAGATTCTGACTCCTGTTGAAGCCTAAGGCAATATTAAGTTAATAAGGATTCTTCACTTATCCCCCCAAACACCTCATTTTTACAAATATCAACTCTCTATGCTGTACAAAGCACTTGATAATTCCCCATACATTTTTTATTCTAAGCATTTCTCTGTGTATGGTAATTTTACATGATTCTTTATCATATCAAAGAAGTATTATTATAAATTATTACTTGGTTTTTATGTGCCTAAGAACCCATATTCAGTTGAAAGTAATTTGCATTTTCAGTTTGGCTCTTGGGACCAGGGCATAACACGTTGCTGACACCACTCACTGTACACTTGCAATTGTCCACGAAAGGAATTTTTCCCGCGTGAGTTTTCAGCTCTGCACTCATACACTCCCGCATCATCCAGCTGCACGTTGGGCACCTCCAGCACTGCTTGAGATTTCCGCAGACGCGCCTTACTAGGAATATAGCCATTGACCTTCATCCACGTGATTGTCGGAACTGGGCTACAATGAGGAGCACAAATATTGTTAATACACTTTTCCACTATTGGGAATAGAGATTCTGTTATCTGGTCATTTAAGCACTTAATAGGCTGAGTGCAATAAAGTATAATCACAGTTAAGGACCATGGGCTGGTGGATATACTTTCCCATGCAGATTCTGATATGTAAGTAGTTAGATTACAAAGTAGACAGTTACCTTTCTTTCATATTTCAGGAACGCAAGTCACAACTAGTATTTTATATATGTTCATGCACACTTTATTTTCTTTAAACTTTGTGACATTGTTTAAATGGTAAAAGTAATTTGGTGAAATTACAAAGTAATATGTACTTATTGCCAGGAACTGAACCAGATTCATAACCTAAGTGAATGAAGAGCTCTTTTCATCCCCACTCCTGCAAATATCTCCTTCCGGCAACAGTAAGTGCAGTTTGCATGTAATTTCTCACTTTGTCTCTATGATACATATATACACCTATAAGTTGTTTATGTTTTGTTTAAACATGTAACTCATATAGTTAATATTTATTATTATGAAAAGACCAAGTCCAAGATCAACCCATGGCTTATTCTGGTTAATAGCTGCATATTATTCCACTATAGATGTATCAGAATTTAATCAAGCATTCCCTATAGTTAAACATTTAGCATAGTCCAAGTTTTGTTTTGTTTTGCTTTCTTATTTTGCCACTAAGAAACAGTATTACTACAAATGACAGTGCGCATATATCATGTACTATGACTTCTGTTTTTTTTATTTTCAGCAGATATTCACAAAAGTGGAATTGATGGATCAAAGGGCATGCATATTTTTCATTTTAATAAGTACTGCAGATTGTTTTTCAATAATATAGTGGCAGTTTCCATACCTATCAGTAATATGTGAGACTGTTTCCACGTATCCTTGCCATCATTTTATGTGATTCATCTGTTTAATTTTTGTCAGTATTGAAAAGTAAGAAATGGCATTTGCTATTTTAATTAATATTTCTCTGAATACTAAGAAGGTTGAGCAGCTTTTCATAATTTATTGGCCATTTGCACCTGCTTTTCTGAAATATTTGCTTATGTTACTTTTCTGATTTTTTCTGTTTGCCTCTTTGCAGTGTTTAAATTAATTTCTCAGAGTGCTGTGTGTGTTAGAACCAAGACTTTGTTTCCAAGAAAAATTCTGTGATAAAAGTGTATAAACATTTTTGGGAGGAACAAATATATCTGTGGTTTTCTTCATGACTTTGAATTTTTATTTGTTTACAAAGTTATCTGTAAACCCAAATTTATGTCTACATTTTCTACAGTATTTCTAGCAATATTTTTAAAATTATTCTTAAAAGGTTGGATCTTTAATCCATCTGGACTATATTCATGGTTTTGGAGTGAGACAGGGAATGCCGCTCATTATTCCAGCATCGTTAGAACACCCTTTCCCACAATATCTGTGGTGTTGTGTTTGTCACATAAGTGGTTCTCACGTGCTTGAACCTGTTCCAGGCTTCTCAGTTCTATTCTGTTGATTATTAATCACTCTCTATATTTAATGTACTGTGTGGTCTGGACCTACTCTACTTTTTCAGTTTGATTTCTCATTCTTTCATCCCCATCGTTCCTGACACAGAAAGACATCTCTGTCTATTTCCAATCATGTCTGTTAAAATCTCAGTGTCCTTTGAGACCTGTCCTAAATGCCTCCTCCTCTTCAGCAGTCTTTCTTACTTGTGTAGTCTGCTGGGATTTCTTTTTCTCTTTTAAGTAACAAAGTGCCTTGTGTATACTATTCACATCTCTCGTAACATTATAATTACCAAGGATAGGATATTTTCCCACTAATTTTCCTTATAGAAATGATAGCAATGTTCACTATTATAAGCAATGTTGTGACAATGACTACATGTATTTTTTAACACCATTCTCATTTATTCCTTAGGAATGAAACATAAAGTGAAATTGCCGGATATGAGTTGACAGTTTCTGCTTGTTTATCTAGGTACGTACATACAACATCCGCGAAGACTGAACCTTGCATTTTGGAATAACCCTTACGTTCAGAATGGTTCATGTGGCATCGGTGTAAACTGGCAGCCAAGGTGAGAGGACTGGAATGTGCAAACAGGGACAATAACAACTTCACTGTACTAACAGGTGGGGCGGTTGGGTGAGCATGTGCATTGTGTGACCATCACATGCAAAATGATTGAATGAATAGAGGAACAAATCTGCATCAAATTTTGCATTAAGCTTGGACTTATTCAGGTGCATAGGAACTATTCAGATGATTCAGAAGGCCGCAGCTATGAGCGACTGGTGATTGGCAGCTTCATCGTGACAACACACCTGCTCATGCATCAAGTCTAATGCAGAGTTTTTTTTATGAATCATCAAATCACCCAGGTGACTCAGGCCCCCTACAGCCCAGGTTTGGTGCCCCGTGACTTCTGGCTTTTCCCAAAACTAAAATCACCTTTAAAAGGGAAGAGATTTCAGACCGTTGATGAAATTCAGTAAAATACGACAGGGAAGCTGATAGCAATTGGAAGAATTGCGTGAGGTCCCAAGGTGCCTACTTTGAAGGGGACTGAGGTGTCATGTCCTATGTATAATGTTTCTTGTATCTTCCTCAATAAACATCTCTATTTTTCACATTACAAGGATGAACACTTTCTGCACAGACCTTGTTGCATGTGAGAAATGATTTGCAATTTTTTTAAATTTAGGATTTTTGCATCAATATTCGGTGAGATTGTCTGTTGTTTTGGGGTTTGTTGGTGTGTGAGTATGTACTAATATGTTAGTGAGTGTGTGGTTGGTTGGTCTACAAGCTAGCCTTGATAAATTATGTATCACAGTGATGGATGATAGCTTGGGAAACATGACAGAGTACTTCCATCTCCTAGTTTGATAGCTTAAATAGTAGGGAAATTATGTATTTTTCAGAATATGAACAGTACTCCTAAAAAAATCACCTGGGTTTACTACCATAATAAAGTTATTTTTTACAGTGTTTTCAATTTCTTCTGTTTTCTTTGATTGTGTTATGTTCAAATATCTGCTGTGTCAATTTTGACAATTTATGTTTCCCTAGAAAATCAACCATTTTATCCATAATTTCTGTTTCAGCAATGACTTATATAAATTCTAACTATTTAAATATATTATTATTGTTGTTGTTGTTATTACTATTAACATTGCAGGTTTGCGTAATAGCATGAGCCTTGAAAGAATACAGTTTAGAAGCAAATACAATTTGGACACAAAAATGCAATGTGACCTTAGAAAAATTTTCTAAGCTGTAGATTTTGTTTAACAAAGATATTTGTTTGTTCCTTCAGAATGCAAATATCTTGAGGACAGTGACATCATTTTTCTCGTTCAGCAGTATGTCCAAAGTATTTCTTAGAGTGCTAGGTTTATAGTGAGTACTTAATAAATACTTATGAAATAAATGAATGAATGATTTATATAATAGTGTTTGAAGATTAAGTGAATTAAATTCTTGTAAATTACTTGCCAAAATACATGGCGAATAGTGAGTATTCAATAAATGTTAGCTGTAATGGTTTTTAATGATTAGCCTTGTCAGAGAGAGGTTTGTCTTTTTTATTGGTCTTCAAAATAAGCATTTTGAGTTTTACTTTTTTGTTTTAATTAACTACTCTATTTTTAATTTAGTTATCTTTCTTGATTGGCAAATTTATATCATTTTGATTTATGGAGCTTAAAATCGATATAGTTATTATTTACAGTAAATAATACAAGCATATATTATTGTCTTTTTCTTCTCTCTTATTTTTAGTCCTTACTTGAGGACATTTTTTCATTTCTTGTAAGCACTGTGAGCTAATCGATTGTGCCAGTGGAGCTCCATTTTTTCATTTCTTTTAGAGAGAAGTAGGAAGAAAGGAAGGGAGAGAGAGAAACATTGATGTGAGAGAGAAACAGTGACTGGTTGTGTTCAGAAGGCACTTGGACCAGGAATCATACCCACTAGGACCGGGGATGGAACATCAGCCGAGGTGTATGTTCTCACCAGGAATTGAATCAACAACTTTTTGGTTACTGGATGGTGTTCCAAACAACTGTCTTTTTCTTTTCAATAAGAGCTTTTTCTTTTTTTACAGATGAAGAAATATGCCATATATTCTGATGTGTAGAAATAGTGACTTGTATAATTTCTCATTTTTGGAATTTGATCAATCTTTTGTAACTAAAGGAATCAGTTTTTGTGAGTTATGCATCTATTGGGAAAAAAGAGCTTAAAGAGTTAAAAATTAGATTTTAGACAGTTTTTATTAATATTTAATTTTAACACTATTTTATTATCTTTCATAATTTTTAAGTAATTTAACTTCTGCCAAATCAAGTATCTTATGAAAAATTTATACAGGATATAAAGAAAATAAAACAACAATAGTCAAAAGCAAAACTAGTCTTATTAAAGTAGGAATGAGGGTCCTAGAGTTGACCTCCTTTCCCTCAGCTTCCCAGAGCACAGTGGGAAACTACTGCTTTGTATCCTTTTTAATTTTTGTCCTAGTGGATCTGTTGGACTGAGAGGTGTGTTAAGTTTTCCACTACCATTCCCACTACTATTGTCTTTTTAAAAAAATATTTTAACTCTAAAAATAAATGTTTATACAAGTTAATATATTTTTAGTTTTAATTTTATCAAAATAAAATGATCTTCCATCTAATTTAGTGATATTTTTGCTTTAAACAATTTTTTATCTTATATATCCCTTATATTTTTCTTTTTTTTGTGATGTGTCACCTTGTTTTGATCTAATTATAATAAATGGTAAACAGATGTAACTTTTGATTCAATCTGAAAATTTTTGTCTTTTAGTTGTGGAATTTGAATTTTTAATTTAGCTGTTCCAATGGATAATTATAATTCTTATCCAGCCATTTTGTAATTATATAATACATAAAAAACCAGTAACTTTATGTTAAATGCTAATAGCTATAAACTTTGGAATAAAAATGACCATGTATTAAAAAAATGACAAAAAAGATATAACTATTAAAGTAACTGTGTAGGTTAAAATTAAAAGAAATTTATAATTAAAAATAAAAAGCCTAAATACAAGACTTAGTGGATGAGTTAAACATTAAATTAGACATTGTTGAATAATATATTTTCTAAAAGTGGTGAATACAGTTCTTTATTCAAAATGAAGCACCACTGAGGCAGAAAAAGGGAGAAGATAGAGGCAGAGAGAGAGAGAAAAAAGGTGAGAGACTAAGACTATGTCATATCTAATGAGAAATGACATACAATTCTCCTGAGATGATGAAGGACATGAATCCTTAAATACAAGAAACAATGCCAATGGTCTCTGGCTTACCATGGTTCTACTTAAAATGATTTTCTGACTTCACAATGGTGAAAAAAACAATACACATTTAGTAGAAACTCTACTTTGAACTTTGTATTTCTATCATTTCCCGGGCTGGCGATACGCAGTGCCATATTCTGTCATGAGCTGGGTATTAGCCGTGGACTGCAGCTCTCAGTCAGGCCCACAATCATGAGGCTAAATGACCACTCCTCTGCGGTGCACTACATTGCCAGCACTTTTTGGATATTGTGTTTCGAGCAGGTTGAAAATAGGCTAGGCTATGATGTTCAGTAGATTATGTGTGCTAAATGCATTTTTGATTTAATGATATTTTCACCTTAGAATGGGTTATTGGGAACATTTGTATGTAGAAGTGTGACCAAGATGACAGAACACAAATGAAATGTACTAGTAGCCAGAGAGGGAAGACAGATCATTTACAAAAGCACCATGATTTGAATATTCATTGGCTTTCTAACAGCAACAATGAAAGCATAAGAAGATGTTGGAATAGTTATGTCCAAGGGTCTTAGAGGGAAAAAAGAACTTATAAAATTAGATTTTTGTGTATAGTAAATTATCTTTTAGAAGTGAAAAGGAAATAAAGATATTATCATATCTACAAAAAACTATATAAACCATAGTAACAACAATAATAGAGGGAATATATAAAAAGAGAAGAAATTAAATGACCAATCAAGAAGAACATGTAATTAAATAGGAGTGAATAGAGTTTAAAATATCCTAAAGGTTTTTTTATTTTGAGAAAGGATGTTTACGATATAGATGAACTTTAGAGTTTAAAAATGTATGAGAAAATCAATAGGGTAGCCATTAAAAGAACAGATAAGGAGAGTATAATTTTCCAAACACATGGAAGATATAGCAAAGACTGGAAAGCTAGGCTCTTACCAAAATTCATTTATTTTCTTCTCCTGGGCACACATTGACTTTATTTATATTCAAGTAGGCGTGACCATAATGTTGATTTCTGGCCATGATATATAGTGAAATTGACCCAGAAACCTGTGATTCCTCCACTCTATCTTTCTCTGTTTGCTAGGTTCATATCAATGCCCAGGGCAACTTTAGAAGTCAGGGATTGGAGATTACAGATAGTAGGCCTTTGAATGACTGCTTTGTGGAAAGTGTAAATGACTACCTCATCAATGACAAAAAATGACAATTTTTGGATACCACATGAATAATATATAAATATTTATCTGGCTAAGATGTTAATATTCGAAGTTTTATTTATTATGTCTGCTAGCATGTTCTTACTAACATAGAAACTGATACTTGGAAATGGATCACTGCCCTAACAAAACATAAAATATTTGAAATGGTTGTGAATGAAAGAGGGAGGGTCTGATGCTGCAAAGACGAGAATATGAGGACCCAGTTACTCAGTGGCAAAACATTTGGTAAAACTTCCACCTTCGATACCTTGGAAAGGTAATGCAAATATAGAGCCTTGTGAAAAAATTAGAAAGCAGAGTGTTAAGTGTGTGAATTTTCATTAGCTTCATTATCAAAGTATTAGAAAAAAGTAAAAGCACTCAGAAAAATACTGGCTGCATTGTCAGCAGAATTAACGAGAATGGAAAATGTGGGATTCTGGTTGGTAGAGCAGATTAATTGCCAAAACGCCCTCAATTCTCCATCACTGTCTATAGGTACATCCTTGACCATGTAATCTTTGCAAGATATTATCATTAGAAGATGGTCTTTTAACTAGTACTTGAAATCTGGGTTGCCTTATGACTTGCCTTGGTCATGTAGCTTTAGGAGGATTTGTATATTTCTGCTTTTTCTTGGACCCTTGCCTTTAAACTTGGATGTTACAGCAAATTTGTTAGCCTCGTAGAAAACGTGAGATTACATGGAGCAGAACCATATCACCTAGGCAGAGGACACATCAGACCCACCAGCCTCCAGTGGACTCCACAGCTGACATATTTGTGGGCAAGTTCAGCTGAAACCAGCCCAGTTGGAGCCAAATCAGAATCACACAACCAATTAATCTTGTGATAAATAATAAATGTTTGTTGCTTTAAGCTCTTAAATTTGGGGGTGTTTTGTTATGCAACATTGTTGTGGCAATACATATTTGATACAGTTGGAAAATCTAAATTTTCCTAAATCCCAAACAGTAGGAAATAAGAAAAAAAAGACAGAGTAACAGGAGCAATCCTGTGGCTAAACTAAGAGTTTTGGTTTTCTCCACCAAACTTGATGATTTCAAGGCAGCTGCCACTACATTGTGAAATAGGCATGAGGACTTATCAGTCATTTCTAAGGAATAACTTTGAACAAAGTTACTAGTACATGGAATTGAGTGGAAACAAACAGATCAGAAGCCGATTAGAGTTTTGAGATGACTATAATGCTGAGGAAACCAAGAGTCTGAATTTATGATAATAAAACTTTTAGTATTTACACCTTAAAAGAAATTTTAGGCTTCCAAATGTGTACCAACAGGAATTTGAGCTACAAAATCTGTACAGCCCCAATGGAAGGAATGCTTTTCAAAACACATTTCAATAGTGGGTAATTGATTCTTGTTCCATCTTTGTGTGAGGCCACATAACTATCTTTTAAGTTTGTATGTCACAGAATCAAGATGATCTATATCTGAACCTAATGGAGATCTGGAAATTTTGTACTTAAGAACAGATGGTTTGTCTTTCTTGGGGAAGTGGTTAGTGAGTTCAATATATGAAAGGATGGAAATGTTCATCAGAAGAACAACTAGCTAAGTTTTCAAAAATTACATTTTCCTTTCTTCTTGGACATGTAATTAGGCCCCATTTTCTAGCATACCTTATGTAGAAACATGTGTTTAGTTCTGGCCAATAGAATAGGGAAAGAATGATGTACCAAACATCATCCAGGTACCCCACCTTTCCCATAATCCTCCATTTTCACCTTTCCTTGGTCTGGTAATTAGATGCTGGTGCCAATGGACACTCTTGTAGAAATATATATAGGAAAATGTTTTTATGTCCTTGTAGCGAATAATTAATTTTTAAAACAAGATATAAAAATCCCTATGCATGAGAAATTATTAATACATTTGACTGCATTAATATTAACATTTTTTTTCAATAAAGGATACAATAAGATAAGGTCAAGCCAAACCTGGGAGAAGTTATATGTCACTCAAATAACTGAAAAGACAAATTGATTAGGTAAAGAACTCCTAAAAATCTATAAGAAAAGCAATCATAACAATAAACAAAAAAGAGGAAACATAAATAATGAAAAAAACATGTGAGAATGCATTCATCATTACAATCAAGATCAATGTAAAGTCAGAGCATAATGAAATCCCATTTCATGGCTAAATAATTGGCAAATACAATGCTTGGAAAAACCTAAAAATATGACGTAAAAGCATGGATGTCAGTCAATAAGAAGCTTTAAACTAATGGTAGAGTTTTATATTGGTATAACTAGTTCTGAAAACTACTGGAATCAACTCACAACTGAGAATAATTACATATTGTACAAACTGAAATCACTAATGTGATGGACTAGAATCACAATTATGTTCCTGAGAGAAATTTTTGCACATGTCCATAAGAAATAATGTTGAAGGCTTTTATAGTGGTATTTTAAAATAAGCATTTTTGAGATGACTTTTTACCATTTTTAGACTTACATAAATGTAATCATGCATTTTGTACTCTTTTTGAACCTGGTTTCTTTCTCTCAGCATAATATATGTGAGATGTATCAATGTTGTGAGTTATCAATAGTTCATACATTTTCATTGTTAAGTAGTATTTTAATACATGGGTAAGCCAAAATTTGTTTATTCAGTTGTTAGTTAACTGTTGGACTTTTGGTTTGTTTTCCATTCTAAGTTACTATGAAAAAAACTGCCTTGTATATTCATGTACAAGTTTTTTTACAGACATATTTTTATTTCCTCCTGGGTAAGTAACTAGAAGTAGAATAACTCATATAGGTGAGGTAATGTTTACCTGTATGAAAAACTGGCAGATTATTTTCCATTATAATTATATAATTTTATATCTCCACCAGCAATGTATAAAATTTCCAGCTGTTTTACATCCCTGACAATACTTGGTATTGTCAATCTTTTCAATTGTAGTAAATATGGATAGCCACACATAACAAGACTTATTGGTCCAAATATTACTTTCCCCACTGAATTACTTGGCATTGTCATGACAAATTGACTTTATATATGCAGGTCTTTTTCTGAACTCCTGTTTCTTTAATTTGTAAATCAGTTTTATGCCAATTTCTCCCTTTCTTATTATTACTTTTTGAGAAAATCTTAAAATCAAGTGTGTATGTCTTTTAAATTTGTTCTTTTTCTAACAAATTGTTTAGGATATTCTGTGTTCTTTGAACTTTAAAGTAAATTTTAGAGACAGCTTGCTAATTCCTATAAAAATAAAAGACTCCTGTGATTTTTGTCTGGATTACATAAATTCCTTTATCGATTTGGGGAGAATTGACACATGAACAGCACTGAGTCTTATAGTGGTATATCTCTTCACTTATCTAGTATTTCACTTCTCTCAGCAATGTAGGTGATTTATCAGTGCACAGATCTTGTGCATATTTTGTTTAGTTTATTGCCAAATATTAATTATAGCAATTGTGGTTTCCTCAAGATAGTTTATGTATACACCTATGGCATATGCAGAGTCAGTTACACTCATTCCTTTCCTATCCCTGAGTAATTTTGTTTTTTTATGCTTTATTTTACTGTTTTGGAGCCCATTAAATGTTGAACAAAAGTGATGAGAGGAAAATAAGGACAACACTTCAGTCTTTTACTATTTATTATAATGTTGAATATTGTTTTTTTGTAAATGCCCTTTTTATGACTGAGAAAATTTCCCTCTAATTTTACGTTCTGAAAAGTTTGAATTTTGTCATATACTACCACTTTTACTAAAATGAATGTAAGATTTTTGTCTTTTATTCTTTTTACATGACAAATTATGTCAATTGATTTTTTAAAAGTTAAAGCAAATTCTCATTCCTGAGTTAAACCCCACTTGGTCATTGTACATAATTTATTCCTTAAGTGTTTCATAAAATTCATTAGTGAGCTAAAGTTTCTGTAGTGGGACAGCTGTTAATTACAAATCCAATTTTATTAATAGGTATGGGACAATTCACATTTTCTACTTCTTCTTGTACCAGTTATTGAAATTGTGACTTTCGCTGGTGGACACACAGTGCATTATACAAATCTAGCATCATGGAGATATGCACTTTAAACATATAGGATCCTATTAACCAATGTCATCTCGATAATTTTTTTTTAAATTGTTGTTCAATTATAGTTGTCCAACTTTTTCCCCATTGTTCTCCCTTGCCCTACTCACCCCAATCCCCCACAGTCAATTCCCACCCTGTTGTCATGCCCATGGGTCCTCTATACATGTTTTGTGACTTGTCACTGTCACTGTCAGTTTGTTCTTTATTTTTGATTGAATGTTTGTTTTGTTGATTAGGTTCCATTTATAGGTAAGATCGTATGGTATTTGTCTCTCATCATCTGGCTTATTTCACTTAGCATAGTACTCTCCAGATCCATCCATGCTGTCAGGAAGGGTAGGAACTCCTTTCTTTCTGCTATGTAATACTCCATTGTGTAAATAAACTACATTTTTTTTTGATCCATTCATTTACTGATGGGTGCTTAGGCTCTTTCCAGCACTTGGCTATTGTAAATAATGCTGCTACGGATACTGGGGTGCATAGGGTCTTTTGAATTGAACATAAGAGCACCCAAATATATAAGGAAAATTTTGGAGGACTTCAAGAAAGATATAGACAGGAACACACTTATTGTAGGGAATTTTAAAACCTCACTGTCAACAATGAACAGATCATCCAAACAAAGAATCAAAAAGGATATTGTGGCACTGAATGACACTCTATTGAGGTGTCCAACCTACAGCCTATGGGACACAGGGCTTAGGATGGCTATGAATGCATCCAAACAGAACATCATAAATTTACTTAAAAGCTTTTTATTTGCTCATCAGTTTTCATTAGTGTTTGTGTTTTTGTGTAGCCCAGAACAACTCTTACTCTTCCAGGGTGGCCAAGAGACACCAAAAGATTGGACATAACTCTGTCTAGATCAAATGGACTTAACTGATATATACAGAACCTTTCACACCAAAGAAGCAAAATACACATTCTTTTCAAATGCACATGGAGTATTTTCAAAGATAGATCACATGATAGAACACAAAACCAACCTCAGCAAAGTCAAGACAACTGAAATCATATCAAGCATTTTCTTGGTTCACAATAGCTTGAAATTAGAAACCAACCTACAAGGAAAAAACTCAAAAATATTAAAATTCATGGAGACTGAATAACATATCATTAAACAATGAATGGGCAAACAATGAGCTCAAGGAAGAAATCAAAAAGTTTCTGGAAACAAATGAAAATGATCACACAACAGTCCAGAACCTATTGGACACAGAGATGGCAGTTCTGAGAGGGAAGTTCATAGCAATACCTAAAAAAGATAGAAACATTTCAAATAAACAAGCTCACCCAATAGCTACAAAAAGTAGAGGACCAACAACAAACAAAGCCCAAAGTGAGTAGAAGGAAGGAAATAACCAAGATCAGAGCAGAATTAAATGACATAGAGACTAAAAGCACAATTCTAAGGATCAATAAACCCAGGAGATGGCTTTTTTAAAAGATAAATAAAATCAACAAGACTTTAACCAGACTCATCAAGAAAAAGAGAAGACCCAAATAAATAAAATCAGAAATGAAATAGGAGAAATTACAACTGATACCACAGAAATGAAAATGATTTCTTTTAGAAGCTTTAGAATGTGAAAATTTTGAGAAGCTTTGATGGAGTGGCTGAAAACTTATTTGGAAAGATTTCTATGTGTAATGATATACTCAATTCATTATTAATTAAAAAGTGATGCTGAGCCTATTGGCAGTGCTTACTTTTACAGGCATTTCAGATACCCCTTATTCATTGATATTGTCCATGACAACTTAGGGAAAATAATAATTTTTGCTGTTTTCAAATGACTTCTTTGTAACCAAGGAGGAATCATTCATTTTTTTGTACATAAGCGGGATTTAATATCTGAGATTATAATCAGATTTTAATTTGCTTAATATTATTCAAAGCTAATTTCTTTTTCAGCAATAGCTTGAAAATGGTATTATTGTTTAAAAGAAGGACTGATTTTTTACTACACTAAAAGGATGAGTAGAAATTCAACTTTGACAGTAAGGCAGAGCAGAATTATATTTTTCCTTATTTTAGTCTGTTGAAATTATATCTGTACAACTACACATTTGATTTTCATGTAGAATAAGCAATGCAACTTACAGAAGATATGTTATACTGAGAATGGTACTATTCATTTGGCTCAAAAATACCTCTGATAATGACAGTAAATGACTACATGAAACCACCTTGAAATTCTGCCACAAGCTTTTTGTTATGCACTATTGAAGTGACGGGATAAAAAGTACCTCCAAATGTAGTTCTAGAAAGTAAGACATTTTTTCAGTGAACTTGGCCATTGTTGAAATCATTAAATGTATTTTTTAAAGATCATTTTTATATACATAATAAGGTAATGTGTAGAATCTGTCAAGGCAGAAGGAATACTTAGCTGTAAAGATTTAATGATTTCAAAGAAAAGTACTCCCAAACTGCAAATCACCATTCATACACAAATTGTAGGTCTGTCTAATGGAGCTTCCTATTTTCCTTGCGTAAGTCACAAATGAGATATGAATTTTACACCTGATGTGAAAATGTGTATGGTTATGGCTCTTTTGTGACTTGCACACAGAAAAAGAAGGTAACACTATATATGTTTGATAGAAACAGAAAGAACTAAGCTTTATGCCGTTTTTGAGGAAGCTCATAAAAAAACCATCATAAAAAAGCTATTGAGACCAAAGTATTTTTTCTTTTATCATCCTGTATCAATCAATCAATAAATAAATAAATACTCAACCACTAATGTGAATGATCATTGCTAACTATATAATATACAAAATGTTGATGAAAGTTTATTTGCAAAAGTTTGGAAACTTTCATGACTGGGATCATAAGCCTGGATCTTTCTTGATAGAGTCTTACCCTTGCGGCAAGAGACTACTCTTTCAGCCATCAAATAATTTCACTAATTGGCATTTAGGGAGAAAAAATGAACTGCATCTTAAGTTTATGTTTTAAATTACTCTTTTCTGATTCTTTTTTAAAGTATATTTTGTTGGTTATGCTGTTACAGTTGTCCTAATTTTTCTCTTTGCCCACATCTTCCTGATACTCCCTTCCCTCCAGCAATCTAGCCCATCTTAGTTCATGTCCACAGGTAATGCATGTAAGTTCTTTGGCTTCTCCCATTGGGATACTACCCTTAACCTTGCCTCATCTATTTTGTTCTCACCAAATATGCTTCTTGATCCCTGCACCACTTTCCCCTCTCTCCTCCTTCTCCCTCCTAGCTGATAACCCTCCAAATGATCCCCATTCCCATAATTCTGTTCCTGTTCTTGTTGTTTGCTTAGTTTGTTTATATTTTTTAGATTCACTTGTTGATAGTTGTGAGTTTGTCGTCATTTTAATGTTCATAATTTTGATCTTCCTCTTTTTCTTAAATAAGTCCCTTTAACATTTCATGTAATAGTGCCTTGGTGATGATGAACTCCTTTAACTTTACCTTTTCTAGGAAGCACTTTTATCTGCCTTTCCATTCTAAATGACAGCTTTGCTGAATACAGTAATCTTGGTTGTAAGTCCTTATTTTTCATCACTTCGAATAATTCTTGCCATTGCCTTCTTGCCTGCAAAGTTTCTTTTGAGAAATCAGCTAATAGCTTATGGGAACTCCTTTGTAAGTAACTCTCTGCTTTTCTCTTGCTGCTTATAAGGTTCTCTCTTGATATTTAACCCTTGGGATTTTAATTATGATATGTCTTGGTGTGGTGCTCTTTGGGTCCAACTTGATTGGGTTCTCTGTACTTCCTGGATTTGCATGTCTCTTTCCTTTGGCAAATTTGGGGAGTTTTCTTTTATTATTTTTTAAATATATTTTATATGTCTTGCTCTTTCTCTTCTTCTTTTTGGCACCCCTATGATGTGAATGTTGGACCTCTTGAAGTTGTCCCATAGGCTGCTTATACTACCCTCAATTTTTGGATTTTTTTCTTCTTGTTATGATGGGTTGTTTTTTCTTTTTGCCTCCTTATGTTCCAAATCATTGATTTGATCCTTGGCTTCATCCACTCTACTGTTGTTTCCCTGTACATTGTTTTTTATTTCAATTAGTGAATCCTTCATTTCTGTTTGGATCTTTTTTATGTCGATGAGGTACTTAGTAAGTTCCTTGAGCATCCTTATAACCAATGTTTTGAACTCCGCATCTGATATATTGCTTACCTTCACTTTGTTTAGCTCTTTTTTTTTGTTTTGATCTGTTTTTTTATTTGAGTCATATTTCTTTGTCTCCTCATTTTTGCAGCCTTCCTGTGTTTTTTCTATGTATTAGGTAGAACTGCTTTGACTCCATGTCTTGCTAGTATGCCCTAATGTAGTAGGTGTCCTATAGGGTTCAGTCATCCAGCCTCCCCTATTACCCAAGTTGGATATCCAAGGTGTGCCCTTTGTGTGGGCTCAGAATACCCTCCTCTTGTAGTTGGGTCTTGGTTGCTATTGGCAGATCAATGGAAGGGATTTACCCAGGCCAGTCTGTTGCAAGGATTGGCTGTGACCACTGACAACCAACTTCCTCCCTCCATGGAAGGTCAGCTGTGAAGGGGCAGACCAAGGTCAGCCCCCACCTGTATTCTGTCCAGGGCCACCCTTCCTGACCTATAAAGCAACCTGAGAAGGCTGCTACTTGTTCTAGGCTTAAAGATTCCCAAGTGAAGCTAAACAGTGAAACTAATCTGGCTGTTGCTAGTGCCCAGCCTGGAGCTCACCAGCTGTTGCTTGTTTGATAAGATTTAGGAAATTGTGAAGCATGAGTCAAGACCACCCATTCATAGGAAAAACAGCTTAAGTGGGCCAGTAAGTTGGGTGGAGCACAGACACTAGGGGATCTTCAAGGCTCGTCAAACAGTTTTAGCCAAGTTAATGGAGTCTCAAATATGGCACCAGACTGCTGGCTCTGTGACTCTGCTTGGGAGTGGTGGTGGAGGCTTAGAAAAGGAACAATGGCCTCTGCTCACCCTGATGCCAGACACTTCGGCCTCTCCCAGTATGCCACTGGTGACCTTCAAGCAGCCATCCCAGCACTGAAACTCAGAGTGAGTGAGTCTGAGTAGGTGAGTGAATCTGAGTTGGTGGGGGTTCTTTAAGAGGAATTGTTTGGGGCTCTACAAGTTTCTTCCACCAACTCAATCCCCACTGTTTTTTGTAGTCAAAAGTTGTTGGGACTTATCTTCCTGGCACTAGAACCCTGGGCTGGAGAGCCTGGTGTGGGCTGGTGGAATACCTCGCTCCTGAGACATCCCTCCTGAATTTTTATCCACCACACATGGGTGAGGGTAGAGCCTGTTCTGTGTCTCTACCCCTTCTACCAGTCTGAATGGATGTGGTTTCTTTAATCCATAGTTGTCAGACTTCCATTCAGTTTAATTTCTGATGGTTCTGAGTGATGGCTGTTCTATAGTTTAGTTGTAATTTTGATGTGGTGGTGTGAAAGGCGATTATACCTCCATCTTGACCAGAAGCTGTGATTCTTAACTAATGTATCAAACTCACCACCTTCCCATGGCATCATTGTGACTTAGGACCTAAGAGTCACAGCTCAGAATATGTCACCCCATCACTTTTAATTATCTTACTCATGAGCCAAATTTAAGTAAAGAATCCTGGTAATTTCTGTAAGACTGTGGCCTGTTATGATTTTTATATTTTTATGATTGTGTTATAAATTTACTAATTTTCCTTACATTTAGAAAAAAGTAATGTAACACTAACAGAAGTCCTCTCTGAGGGCAGCCCATGTTCCAAATGAAGGCAGTTGGATGCTTTCCTCTTCCACATGTAGTTCTGCCCAAGTGCTTATTATCTCCCAACTCAGAGAAAACCACTGAGTCCAGCCAAACAAGGAGGGATCAGAAAAATCACACACCAAGCTATCTTTGCCAAGGCATAAAAAGGCTGGGTTTACAGCTAGGTGAAGGAAGTTTCTGAAATGATGCTATATTTATTTTTTCATTCATTAAACAATCATACATGATATGTATTATAATATACCTAGTATGTGGTAGGTTTTGTACTAGAATTGGAGGTTATTATGGTGACTATGATAAATATGGAAATTTCATATAATCAGTTGTGCAATGACTTAAAAATAGGCATGATTTACAGGAGGTACAAAGATAGGATTTCCCACTCTAGTATGGTGGTGAGCAGATAATGTTTTCTTAAGAAGGAAACATTAAGTTTGGACTTCAGTGATTAGGAGTTATCCAGGCAAAGACAAAAATCTCGAGAGAGGAACTAATGGTGTGAGCTGCTTACATGGAGGTAAGAGAGGAAATGATGTATTTAAGGAACTGAAATAAATTTAATATGCTTGATTGGCAGTGGCTAGTGACAAACCTGGAGAGGTAGCTGGGATGAGTATGAAGTGCCATAAAAGTGATTTTAAAGAGTATGGACTTTGCCCAAAGATTACTGAAAATGATAGAAGTATTTTAAGCAGGAGTTTGATTTTCTTATTTGAGGGTAGGACAGATTCCATAAACATTTCCTTAAAGAGAGAGATAGTGACTATTTTAGGCTTTCAGGCCAGGTGGTCTTTACCACAAGCAGAAGACTCTGCCATGGTTGTGGGAAAACAGGCAGGCAATACCTAAGTGAGTGGGGATGGATGTGCTCCAATAAAACTTTGATTATGAAGAAAGGTGACCAGTCTTAGGTTTAGGATATTCTGTATACAGCAAGTAGATACACAGAAATAAGCAAATTGGGGGTTGGAAAAAATGAGGAGGCTGATTAAGAGATCTACATAAAAGATGACTCTACTGTAGACAAAGGGAATAGGGTGAGAATAAGAAGTGAATATTTAAGATATTTAAGAGGTCGATCTAACAGAACTCAATGCTAGATAGAGTGTGAATGAGAAAAAAAGATGACCATGTTAATTTCAGAGTTTGTAGTTTCTGTAACTGGATGAAAATAGGAGAGAATATTAATTGGACTCTTACTATATGCCTGACACTGTTCTAAGCTTTTTGTATGTATTTACTCACTGAATTTATTCCTTCCGGCCTTCCTTCCTTTACATTGTGTTAAGAATACTTAGCATGAAATATCCTCTTAAAGAAATTAAGTGTCCAATTCAGTTAACTATCAGCACAATGTTTTACATCAGAACTTAATCATCTTGTATAACTGAAACTTTTTTATGCATAATAAATAATACTTCCCTATTTTTCTTTCTTCTAGCCATTGGCAACTACCACTCCACTCTCTGCCTCTATGTATTTGACTATGTTTGACTGTTTTATGTACCTCATATAAGTGGTATCATTAAATATTTGTCCTTTTAGATTGGCTTTTTCCCTTAACATAGTATTCTCAAGGATTACCCATATAGTAGGATTTCATTCTTTTTAAAGCCTAAATAGTATTGTATTGTATATGTACACCACATTTTCCTTATTCACTCATTTATCAATGAATATATAAGTTGTTTCCAAATCATATCTATTGTAAATAATGCTGCAATGAATATAGAGTGCAAAAGTCACTTTGAGATCCTTATTTTTGTTCCTTTTGGAAAAATACCAGAGGCGAAATTGCTGGATCTATTTTAATTTTTTGAGTAACCTCCATACTATTTCCCACAGTGGCTGTACCATTTTACCCTAGCAATGTATAAGGGTTCCAATTGCTCCATATCCCTACCAACACTTCTTATCTTTTTTTAATGATAGCTATTCTAACAGGTATGTGGTAAATTATGTGTTTTTTATTTGTATTTCCCTGATGATTAGTAATGCTGAACATCTTTTCATATACCTATTGGCCATTTTTGTGTCTTCTTTGTCAAAATGTCTATTCCAAGTCCTTTGCCCACCTTTTGGTCATATTATTACTTATTTATTGGTTTGTTTTTGCTATTAAAAAGTATCATATGCCTTACATATTTTGATATTAACCCTTAATCTGGTATGTGGTTTGCAAATATTTTCTCCCATTCTGCAGATTGCATTTTCACTCTTGTTTCCCTTGCCGAGCAGAAGCTTTTTAGATTGACATAATCCCACTTGTCAAGTTTTGCTTTTGTTGCCTGTGCTTTTGGTGTCATATCCAACAACCCATTGTCAGATCAATGGCATGGAGATTTTCTCCTGTTTTGTCGATTGAAGTTTTATAGTTTCATGTCCTACATTTAAAACTTTGATCCACTTTGCATTGATTTTTGTGTGTGGTATAAGATAAGGGCTCACTTTGATTCTTTTGCATGTTGGTATCCAGGTTTCCCAGCACCATTTGTTGAGGATATCCTTTCCCAGTTATGCAGTTTTGATACTCTATTCTAAATCAGTGGATCGTACATATGAGGGTTCATTTTCCAGGTTCTCTATTCTGTTCCTTTGGCTTATATGTCTGTCTTTATGTTGGAACAATATTATTTTAATTACTGTAAATTTGTTATATAATTTGAAATCAATAAGTTTGATACATCCAGATTTGTTGCTCTATCTCTGGGCTGTTTTTGTTATTTGAGTGTTTTTGTGGTTCCATATGCAGTTTAAAATTATTTTTTCTATTTCTGTAGAAAATGCCATTGTTATGATAGAAATTGCATTGAGTCTGTAAATTGCTTGAGAAATATGGGCATTTTAACAATATTAAGTTTTCTAATCTATAACACAGGATGTTTTTCTGTTTATTTGTGTCTTTAATTTCCTTCATCAATACTTTATAGTTTTCGGCCCTTGCTGGCATGGCTCAGTGGATTGAATGTTGGCTTGTGAACCAAAGGGTCTCTGGTTTGATTCCCAGTCAAAGCACATGCCTTGGTTTTGCACCAGGTCCCCAGTCAGGGGCTCTCAAGAGGCAACCACACATTGATGTTTCTCTCCCTTTCTTTCTGCCTCCCTACCCGTCTCTGCAAATAAATAAATAAATAAATAAAATCTTTTAAAAATATTTTATAGTTTTCAGTATATAAGTCTTTCATCCTTTCATCTCCTTAATTAAGTTTATTCCCAAGTATTTTATTCTTTTTTGTGCTGTTGCAAATGAGATTGTTTTCCTATTTTCTTTTTCAGATCATTTATAGTTAATGTTTATAGTTACTGATTTTGTATGTTGATTTTGTATCCTGCAAGTATTCTGAATTCATTTGTGAGCTCTAACAGTCATTTTGATTATATGGAGTTTTTAGGGTTTCTACATAGAAGATCAAGTCCTCTGAAAACAGGTAATTTTAATTCTTTCTCCCTGATTTAGAGGACTTTTATTTACCTTTCTTGACTAATTGCTCTCTGAATTACAGTACAATGTTGAATAAAAGTGTCAAGAGTGGCCATCCTTGCTTTGTTTCTGATTTTGAAGAAAAAGCATTCAGTTTTTCACCATTGAGTATGATATTAATACCAGGTGATATTATCACCAGGGTTTTATGTAAAACTACTGTCTGTGTACTATCCAGTGGAAAATATAATAGATAAATGGAAATGAGATATGGATACTAGGCCTGACTTTGCAATTTTATGGGAGACTCTTGGTAGTTATTTAATTTCTATCTAGGCCTTAATTTGTGAAAAGATTGCATTTGTGTAGTTTCCCTGGCCTTGATTAATTTATTATTCCTGAACTATAAAAACTATATGGCTATTATTAATTGAACTTTTATTTCGTTCTCAGATTTTTATTTCATATAACATTTTGTCCACACAGAAACCTAAGAAGCATGTTTTATTTTCTCTGGTTTTATAGGTAAGCAGACTGATGGAGAAACAGTAATCCTCCAGCTAGAAAGAGATGATAACTCTGAGGCTGTTATTTTATACATGTTAAAGATACATATTCATGTATAGTATCTCTTTGGCCCATGAGGGTGTGTATCAAGAAAAGATAGAGAAAAGTAGACAAACGAGGAGGCATACAGAATGTATAGCACACTGGTAATATTTGTACATAGCAGATTGTATAAATCTATGGCACGGCTTAATCTCTCACATGGTTAAGATGCCATGCTAATGAGAGGCTTTGGCTTTTGCTTACTTTTAGGATAGTAAATTCTTTTCTCTACTATAACCATATTCTTTACCATTAGGTAGACAGTGCAACTGTCCATGAAATATGACAATTTGATTATATTAAAACAAGTGAATTCTATTTCTATGTACCCATACCTACACTATGAGTTCAAAATCTAGCATACTATATAGTTCAGAGTATAGCCCAGAACGGTTTGTTGGAATTTACACTTATTCAGTTTGTATTTATAGAGTAAAATGTTTTAAATGAATTTCCATTCAAATAAAGCACAGAATAAGCCTTAATGCTCTATCTATTATTTTAATAGGGGATGGATACAAATATTAAATAATTTATTAATACACAATATTAATTATTATTTTTGTTATAAAGATAGAAAAGGCTGTTAAGATTTATTCTCAATCTTTACATATTAAATTTTTTTATTCATTTTTAGAACATTTTTTAACTGGAAAAAAAAAGCCCACAGAAGCCAAGAGGCTCAATAGCCTATTAGTCATTTCATATAAGGAGTAGATAACTTCATGGTGTATCTCAGGTATGGGGAAACAGGTTAAGATTTGATTTCCTTGAGATGTATTAATATCTGCTTCCACTTACATGTCTAACCCACACAGTAAAAAAAACCAATATATGGCTCGAACATTTTGTTTAACCATTGTTTTTGTCTTTTACATCCAGATCATAAGGATCTTGTAGCAATAGTTATTAAACAATTTCAACTGATGATGGAGCAATATTTATATATTTTACATATATTTTTCCATAAATAATTGCCTCTTAGTATTTATAGTTTACAAGTTTTGTGACCTCTTGGCATTCTCTAAGATTAGTATGTCAACTTTGATGGCAAAACAATCATGTCAAATATTTTAAATAATAACAACCATAGTAAAATGTCACCTTTTGCTTAATATTTAAAATCAGCTCTAAAAACTTAAACTAATGAACAGAGTAGAACGAGAGTCATGATTACATGGAACAGACTGACAGCTGTCAGAGGAGAGGTTGGAGGCGTAAGTGGATGAAAGGAGGAGAAAGGATCAGCCAAAGAACATGTGTACATGACCCAGGGACACAGACCACAGTGTGGTGATGGCCAGGTGGACGGAGCTGCTGGGTGGAGACAGACAGCCAAAAGGCAGGGGGAATTGGAAGTGTTACATTTGTAATAGTGTCAACAATAAAAACAAACAAAACAAGACAAGATTTTTTTTAACTCGTGGAGACCAAAGAAAGTTTTTATATTGGAATGATGTTTTGGAAAGATAAAACTGATAAAAATTTCTAATATTTAATATACATAGAAAATTTTTATAGGTATATAGGTTTGTTTTTTCTTGGATTACTGAGGCACTTGGCAATATGTATTATTAGCAAAAGGCCAGAGAACAAATTTTCTGTGGTCCATTTTCAGTTGAAACCATGAAAAGCTGAATGGTAGCAGAGAAAGTGAAGTTTGTAAAAGGCTAGCATTCTTTGTTTAGGAAAAGCTTAGGAAAGGAACTGTGTCTTGGATGGTATTTCAGAAAAAGCAAAACACTGGAGCATAGGCAAGTGTTTCTTAAAAAACAATGCTTCACAAATATTCCAGAGAAGGAGGGTGAAAGAGGGAATTAACATGTAATTGACAGCCCTTTTCATATTGAGTCTCTTAGTTAAATATGAGTAATTTTATGAGATAGGCATTGCCAATTTTGAAAATGAAATTCAAAGAGGGTAACTTATCTGATGAATACAGCAGGTAAATGATTGAGTTGCCATTTGAAATTAGATATCAAACTACTAAGCCTTTGTTTACATACTGCTGCTTGAATATACACCTTATTTAACTATACGAGAATTATAGGTTCCTGTGAATTTAATCTGGAAGATTTTTTGGAATATTTTAGGTTAAATTGGAAAATCATTTTTGCTTTTTACTTTCCTTGTTTTAAATTTTTTCTGAAGAAAGATTTGATCAAACAACCATCTTATGACCTTTCTATTGCCAGAGTTCGTGCATAATTTCTTCTAATGAAGACATGGAGATTGATTTATTTCTACCTTCTTGATTAGATAAATATACTTAGGGTACCTTTCCTTTTTGCCTTTTATTTACTTTTTCCTGAGCAAGTAAAAATGATGGAAGAGGAAACAGCTAAATGCTAAACAAAATGTATGAAAGAAACGAACCTCAAAATATTGGACATCAGGCTATAAAGGACAATGATCCCTGAAATAAGTTAAATAAGTACTTTGAGCCTTCCAACAGCCTCAGCTTACTCTCTGGGCAAAGTTTCCTAGCTACAGCATAGGAAGGGGAGACTAGGCAAACACCCGCTGTCTTTTGACATGAGGAGACAGATCTGGGAGTCTGGGCAAGCTAAAGCAGCTAGAGTTCCTAACGCTTGAAAGAGAACTGCATTAAGAGAGAATGTCAGGAACCTACAAAGACTATCTCCCTTGAGTATTCAGGTTAGCACTCATCAGCATATGCATACGAGAAAACAGCTTGACAATGAGAAAGTTCATCCTGAAAGGATTGGAAGAAATAGTTCTCAGAATTCACCCAGGCCAGAAATAGTTCCTATTCCAAAAGTCACAGTGGAGAATACCATAGTTCAGGAGCCATTGGCTAGAGTGTTAGAACAAGCCTTGCCTCCGTGATGGGGAAAAAAATTAAACCTAAAGTAAGTGTTTCTCAAGTCTTGTTTAAAAATCAATCAGTCAAACAAACAAACAAACAAAAAGACCTGAGCAGATAAAATTGTTTGCAAGTAACTTAACCACATCTCAGAAAAAAGGTGAAGAATATAAAAACACCCAATATCAACAATGTAAAATTCAAATATATGGCATCAATAAAAACAATCACCAGGCATGCAAAGAATGAGGAAAATATAACGTATAATGAGGAGAAAAGACATAAATAAACTAAAACTGGCAAAAAGAGATGCATATAGTAGAAATAGTAGAGAAGAACATTAAAACAGTTATTGCAACTATGTTAGATATTTTCAAGAACCTAGAAGAAATATTTAGCATGTCACTTAGGGAAAATGAATACTTATGTGCATGCAAAGACTTGTAAATAAAATTATAGAAGTTTTATTTGTAATAGATGAACTTGGAAGCAACCCAAGTGTCCATGAATAGGTAATACATAAATGTATTATCACTAGTCATAGAATGGAATACTCTTCAGCAATATAAAGGAAAGAACTATTTGCACACCCAACAGCTTATATGAGTCAAGATAATTATTGAGTGAAAAAAGCCTGATTAAAAAAAGAGTGCATGTATAATTCAAGTTATATATAACTCTAGAAAAATGCAAACTAATGTGTAGTAAGAGAACAGAGATCAGACCAGTGGTTTCCTGGGTTTGGGAATGTATAATGGAAAAAAGGGGAAGATTAAGAATGTACATACAGAAATGTTTATGGGTATTGGATTTATTGATTATGTGGTTATGTGATGATTTCATGAATGGTACATATGTTGAAGTGTTTCACATTGCATACTTTAAACATTTTATTGCATGCATGCTCACTATATCTCAGTAAAACTTTTAAGAAGCAGCCTGAACAATTATTTAGCAGTACAGCTAATTTACCTAAATGGACTTCTAACTTAACATACAGGGTCCAGCAGAAGTAACACCTGCTTAAGTGTGGTTGGTAGAATATGTGAATGTCTCACATGAGATAGACAGAACTTTGAACATTTCACCTAAAATGTCATATGGTGCTTGAGTGTGATATTGTTGGGCTACAGAATCACATGCTTATGATTTTATAATAAAAGATTTTGTAATAAAAAAGGGCATTATTTGTACCAGACCCTATATATATATATTTTCTCCATACATTTAAGTCACTGAAAATATACAATATTTATGCTTTCCCTTTATTCCTTTAATTCCAAAGAAATCAAAACAAGAACCTAATGGGGTAAATATCTTCTGCATAATCTCTTTACGTATCACTCCTTATATTTCTTCTATTTTCTGCTATGTGAC
>PVKM010014327.1:0-29177 GCA_004027735.1 Carollia perspicillata
GCTCTTATATTTGTACTTTTTCACTGGTGCTTATGTATTTGTACCTTAGCACTTTATGACAGTATGCATGTTAAATTGTGTGTTTACAAGTGTATAATTAGGCTTTTGATGTCCACTAAATATGGACATATGGAAACAAAGTAAAGGATGGGCTAAGGTATTTTAGAGGAGTAATTGCAAAATAATTTTATTTGCCATTAAAAATCAATGAAAACTTTCGAATTAAAGTAGTATTCGAATAATACAAAGACTCTGTTCATATAAATCCATCTTTGCTCTTTTTTCTGTTTGTGTTATGTTTGATTTTAGAGAATAGAAGTTCAGCATTTGTAAAATTTTCATATTAAAAAGAAACTTTTTTTACTTCCAGCCAAGATGGAGGTGTAGGTGGAAATACTGTACCTCCTCTCTCAATCAAGATTAAGGACAACAAATATTTACAAACAATAACACGACCAGAACACAGAAAATTGAACTATGGAAGTCCGACAACCATTCAACCAGACCGGTAAGAGGGGTGGAGTTGGCCTCTGTCGGAGAGGGAAAGCGGCAGGAAAACGCAGTGCCTGCCATACCTGGGAGCACCGGGGAGCATAGGTGGTGTGGAGCTTGCAGACCCCAGACTCGGGGAGGAGATGAGCAGACCATGCAGGGCTGTTGGCTGACCATGGGCACACATTTGCGCGCAGATAAACTAGGCAAGAGTGAGCAGTGAGATGGACCACACAGCCCAGGGCCTCAGCGACAGGCAATAAAGCCTAAAAACAATTGAAAAGGTGCCAGGAGAGGCTTCCAGCCTCACAGGACAGGTCCTTGGGGAGACCCACTGGGTCCTGGAGCATGCATAGGCCCGCCCACCTGGGAACCAGTGCCAGGGAGGACCAGTTTTCGTGTGGGAGGCTGCAGAGGGGATGCAAATCCTAGAGAGCATTGAACAGGTGCCATCGTTCCCTCTCTGACCCCGCCCCCACATACAGCGTCACAACCCTGTGACTGGGTTGACCTGCCATGATGAACACCTAAGGCTCCACCCCTCATATGTAACAGGTGTCACCTGACCAAAAATGACTCAAACAGAAGAAAAGCTCACAGCCCCAGAGACAATACTTTTAAGCAAGCAAGAGATAGCCAACCTATCAAATGCACAGTTCAAAACACTGGTGATCAGGATGCTCAAAGAATTGGTTGATTTCAGTAGCAAATTAGATGAACAAATGAAGGCATTGATAAGTGAAATGAAGGAAAATGCACAGGGAACCAATAGTGATGGGAAGAAAACTGGGACTCAAATCAGTGGAATGAACCAGAAGGAAGAAAGAAACAACCAAACAGAAAAGAATGAAGAAACAAGAATTCAAAAAAATGAGGAGAGGCTTAGGAACCTCAGGACATCTTTAAATGTTCCAATATCCAAATTTTAGGGGTACCAGAAGGGGAAGAAGAAGAGCAACAAGTGGAACAACAAATGGGAGGAGAGGGTGGGGAGAAGGTACAGAGAATAAGTAGCATAGACGGTGGGGAGAAAATAGACAGGGAGAGGGCAAGAGTAGTGTGGGAAATGTAGAAGCTAAAGAACTTATGACACATGGTCATGAACTAAAGCGAGGGAGTGGGGGTGGGGGGGGGTGTGCAGGGTGGAGGGGAATGAAGGGGGGAAATGGGACAACTATAATGGCACAATCAACAAAATATATTTAAAAACAAAAAAACTTTTTATTGATTTATAAATCAATGTCAGTTAAGGATTAAACTTAACATGAGGCTTTATATTCTGATTTTAAAATTTACTTTAATGTGTGATGTGGTGATCAGACCACAAAGCATGCTTTGTCACAAAGTGTGATAAAAAGTGTGATAGAGGGAAGGCAGAACTTGGGGTTTGGGAAACCAACAGTGGTGCTGTCCATGACCTTATAACTGAAGAAGCTGTGTTAGAGGAGAAACAGAGGTGTCCTCACTCCCCACTTTAAACTGGCTACCCAGGGCCAGTGGAATTAGCAGATGTCAGAGCTTAAAGATCCCATTGGATAATATACAGACAGAAACGCAAGAAGCTTGAGGAAAAGAGATGCCTGTAGGTTGATAGAAACAACAGCCACTCTGTGGTTCACACTCTTGCCCCCACCCCCCGCCAACCTGCCACCACATTTACAGAAATGACTAGTGCCTCACTGGGTTTTCAAATTTACATGGGACTAAGTGGAGAGAGGAGAGGAGAGAACATTGGTTATTACTCTAGTGCCCTGACCTCAGGGAAATACCCCTATCCCTTCCCATCTCTCCCAGGGGCAGGGGATTCTCCCGTAACTCTGCATGCAATGATGTGGTCTGAGGCTTCATTGTGACACAATTTCCATGCATCTATTTAAGGTTAGCTACTATGGCCCATCATTGTGGCGTGAGAGAAAATGCAGAGCACTAGGGCTCAGAACTTCTGTTTCTGCATTTTCCAACTGTAAAACCCAAGAACAATTTCTTAACCTCACATGGTCTCAGTTTTTTCTTCCCTTACCCTGACGTGGGGTTTAACAGTTCCTACCATGACACCTTCCCATGTTTAGGAGGGTTAAATAAGATGGAGATATTAAGATTCACGAACCCTGAATGACAGCATAAGTATTAATTATTGGCATCTGTTGCAAAGGAGAGTAGACAATAGTGGTTAGAAGCTCAAGATCTGCAATTACACCACACTTGTTCAAATGCTGCTTTTGAAAGAAGATACAAATAAGTGGAAACACATACTGTGTTCATGGATAGGAAGAATTAACATCATTAAAATACCCATGTTACCTAAAGCAATCTATAGATTTAATGCAATTCCTATCAAGATTCCAATGTCACATTGCACAGAACTAGAACCAATATTTCAAAAATTTGTATGAAACCAAAAAAGGCCCTACACAGCAATAGCGATCCCGAGAAAGAAGGACAAAGTTGGAGAAATAACTCTACCTAATATTAAAACTTACTATAAGGTCATAGTAATCAAAGCAGCCTGGCACTGGCATAAAAACAGACACATAGATCAGTGGAACAGAATAGAGAGACCAGAAATAAACCCATGCCTTTATGGTCAGTTATTATTCAACAGAGGAAGCAGACACATGCAATGGGCTAAAGACAGTTTATTCAATAAATGGTGTTGAAAAAATTGGACAGAAACAGTCAGGAAAATGAAACTAGACCATTTTCTTACATGACACAAAAGAATAAATTCAAAGTGGATTAAAGACGTAAATATTAGGCCATAAAAATCCTAGAAGAAAACATAGGTTTTAACATAAGTGGTAAAATCTCAGACATTGCTTGTAGCAATATTTTATCTGATATATCTCCCTTGGCAAGGGAAACAAAAGAAAAAATTAACAACTTTGGCTACATCAAACTAAAAAGTTTTTCTGTGGAGAACATATTCACTGATACATCTGATGGGGGTTAATATCTAAAACTTATTAAAAAACTACAAAACTCAATACCAAAAAACCAAGTAATCTAATTAAAAATGGGCAAAGGATCTGAATAGACACTTCTCCAAAGAGGACATACACATGGCCAATAGACATGTGAAAAGATGCTCAACATCACTAATCATCAGAGAAATGCAAACTAAAACAGCAACGAGGTATCGCCTTATGCCTGTCAGAATGGCTATCATCAGTAAGTCAACAAGTGCTGGCGAGGATATGGAGAAAGGGAAACCCATTAGCAATATTGGTGTGAATGCAGGCTGGTGCAACCACTGTGGAAAGCAGTATGGAATACCTCAAAAAATTAAAAATGGATCTACATTTTGACCCAGTGATCACACTTCTGGGAATATATACGAAGAAACCCAGAACACTAATTTAAAAGGGCATGAGCACCCTTGTGTTCACTGCAGCATTATTTATAATCGCCAAGATTTGGAAGCAGCCTAAATGTCTATTAGTAGATGAGTAGATAAAGCAACTATGGGAAATTTGCATAATGGAATACTATTTGCTCATACAAAAGAAGAAAATTTTACTATTTGCGACAGCATGGGTAGACCTGGAGAATATCATGTCAAGTGAAATAAGCCAGTCACAGAAAGACAAATACCATATCACTCATATGTGGAATCTAATGAATGAACTGAACTAACAGGCCAAATAGAGACAGACTCACAGATGGAGAGCAGGATGACAGCTAGTGGGGGGTTGGTTAGGCAGTGGAGGGATCGAACAGAAAGAGAAAAGGACTCATGAACATGGACAACAGTGTGGTGATTGCATGGGGGAGGAGTAATGGAAAAATGCAAAATAAATTAAACAAAAAATGCTGCTTTTGACACTCGCAAGCTGTTTGAAACCTGTGACTTTGCTAAGCTTCAGTTTCCTCATTTTGAAGTAGTATTAATATTTCTTACCTCTCCATGTGAATTAATGTTTTGAGAGTTAAAGTAGGCAGTGCCACAGTGGTTGAAATATGGTAAGCATTTTTTCTATTACTATTATTCTACAAACTGTGGCTATTGTTATTCCCAAAGTTTGAAAGAGTTGCATTTTTCTGGAAGTCCATCCCAGAATTCCTGACACTGAAGCAGTTGCCTGGGTGCTCTTTTGAGTGAATCCTTAACTATCATTGGGAATTACATTATTCCCAAGGTTTAAAATGAAGCGATTTTAATAGTGGGCAGTAGAAATTTAAAAAAAGTAAAAAGTTTGTAATGTTTACTTCTGTGTTGCCTCTAAGTTTTCTGGGAGATTAATGACCTTTTGGAGGGTACAGAACAGATTGGAAAGATTACCACATTGGGGGGTCTGGCTAGTCCTGGTCCATTCCTAAATTATCCTTTGACCTGTCACTTTATGTATCTTTGCTGAGAATTCCAGTTGCTCATTTGGCAAAATGAGAAAGGTAAGACTCGCTTTCCTCCATGAAGTAAAATGGACTTGTGGTCATGGTAAAGCATCTAACAGAATTTTTGGCACTGGGTTAGTACTAAATAAATAATCATTCTCTCTCACTCTCCTTTTAAAGGAATTTTTAGTTCCAATATCCTTCAATTTTAGAATTGTGTCTTTGGCAAAGTGAGACTGGACTTGGACATGCTGAGATTTAATATAAGGGCACAACCTAGTGGAAAAGGTCCCACGAAATAAGGAGATGGTTTCTTAAACATATAAACTCCTTTCTAGTCCACCTCTAAGAGAGCTCCTTTGATGACAGTTTTGTGACTTCCTTCCAGTGGAGGTCATGACACTATTGGATACAAATCAGCATGTACTTTCAGTCATTTTCCCCAAAGTGCTGATTGATATCGTGGTGCCATGTCATGCAGAGTGAGCCACCGAAGTCCTCTGGAAACCCAGGTTCATTAGAGATGAATGGGCTGTACTGAGCCAGCCCTTTACACCACATAGAGAATTGAACTTAGAACCATCACTGAATTCATTGTTGTGATTGGCTCTACAACCAGCCAACTCCATTACAAAGATATTTTGTGTTAAAGCTGAAAAAAGACATTCAGTATCCTCTCCAATCAAGACCCTCATTTTATAGGAAGGATGAAAGAGTAAAAGTGACTGCCAAGGATCAGAGATCATAGAAGAGGTAGCACTGGGAGCTAGATCTCTGTACTTACAGAAACTACATTACCAACACCCCAAAACAATGTCAAGGTATAGAGAATGAGTTTTTCTTAACGATAAACCGAACTGTCTCCCACCAACTTTTCCAAATCGCTTATAGACATTGATGTGCTCAAGTTTAGTAACTTAATGGAAAATGTTTTATGTTTTTTAAATGACAGGCACTACAGAAAGTTATTATAAATGGCCTTGATGACTGAGACTGTTGTCATTGCACTGGGCCAATCTCTGGTCGAGGGTGGGTGTTGGACAACACTTACTGAATGGAATCTCAGTGCATGCATTTTAGGATTTTGTCCTGTGGGTTTAGTCGGTCTGATATCCCAGTTGTTGGAAATACATGCTGTAGCCTTTGTTGCCTCTATGGGGAGTCTAGTGCTCGGCAATGTCAAGGCATGCATCCTGCAGCACCCAGAGGGACCAAGGTGTAAAGTTTGAGTGGAGGTTGGTTGACCGAAAGTGATGGGGTTACAGGCACCCCTGAGGAAGCTGAGCAGTAGCATGCATGTGGAGCCAAGGTTCTCCATCTTCAGCATACATCACAATTACCTGAAAGATTTGTTCATGTGCAGGTATCAGGCCCTACCTCTAGGATTTCTAAGTTAGTAGGTCTGACTGAGTCCAGAAAATTTGCATCTCTTTAGTTTCCTTAGTGATGCTGATGCTGCTCTGGGGACCGCACTTTGGGAGCCACTGGCACACAACATGGAGTATTGATGCACACAGCTGATATCCAGAAACTCACAGCTGATATCCAGTAATTTGAATGGAATATAAAGAATTCTGGAAGCTCTCTCTGTAATGGGCTCTCTGGGCAAGGACTTCAGTTTTTTTCCTTTGGGTCAACTTGGGTCTTCTATGATCTGGCTAGCATTTAAGAAGGCATTTGATATTCTGGTTTTAATGTAAACACTTCCCACCTGTCCCAAGTATGTGTATCCTTTTCCAAGAGCCTCAACATTTCTGACATTGGTGGAACCCTAATCTCTCTCCTCCCCTCCTCACTCTCTCCCTCTCTCCTGGCCAGCATCTGTTCTTGTCACAGCTGTGGCTGTTTCATTCTGTCTGCCTCTTTCTCTTCTTGTCCTTAACCTCTCACTACCCCTCCCCCCATTAGGATCAAAATACTGTTTTTATTTATTTACACCACAGCTGTCAGTGTTGTGTCTGGGTCACTGTAGTGCAACTTGCAAGGAAATGCGATCCATGGACAGTCCTTAAAACTGCAGATACTTGTAGTAACCAATGTACACATACTCAGTCACACAGATGCCTTCCTCTGTCCCGGGTTGGTCTGAAAATGATGGGTTTAGGGTTGTGTGTGGGAGTGACCCCAGGAGGAATGAAGCCTAACAGTGCTTGAAATTTGTACCAGGTCATCTAAAGGTATTGAACAACTCTGAGTATTTAAAACTTTAGCTCTAGAAAAGGAGATAGAAATTCAGTAGAAAGAGCTCCATGTTAAGAGCCCAGAAACTAAAGTTTAATTCCAGTTGCCACTAATAAGCTAAGTGAACAACTCCCTCCAATCCTTAAATTGAGAATAGTGGATTTGATAATTCCCAAAACCTTATCCTCAATGGGTCTAAGTTACAGAAACATGGCAACTCCATTGAATGTTCGATTCCTAAATGGTGGTTCCACATTCTAAGTGATCCCAGGTTGGGCTCCAGGGGGTTTCCTACCTTTCACTGGGGTAACTGCAAAACTAGAAAGTGTAGAGATTTGAAGCAAAGAGCCACAACAAAAATATAAAAAACTTGAAAGTAGTGCAAGCCAATAAACTAACCAGTGAAGATGTATTCAGTGAGTAATATGTTTAAAGGTGATTTGAGAGAGGCAAACTGACAGCCACTAATTTCACCAGTTACACAAAAGGCATAAAGATAAAGATATAAAAGAAGAATCTTCATGATAAAGAGTGAAAGTGACCGGAATCTGTGAGTCTGTGATGTTGTCTATCCTTCACACCCACGTTCCAAGCTAAACCAGCCTGAAGGGGAAAGAGCACTGAGTCATGCGTCAGCAGTGGGCTAATGACCTAATGTGTGAAACTAATGAACTGCCTGGTAAAATTTTTACTTCAGTTGTACTTACTTCTCACATTTCTAGGTATTCATTCTGGGAAGTGGTCAGTGCCATATTGGTTAAAGAAAAAAATTTTTTCTTAATGGCCAAAGTACAACCCTGTGTCACCCTAATTTAGTTTTCTTCTTAGTGCCTTAACATTTTTTGTTAGTAAGTGATGACCACAAAAGAAGAGGAAAAATTGCATTATATAGTAATTTACTTTTCTGAGCTGATTAAAATTATAATACACAATCACACCATCTTTTTTTATTTAATGAATACAATAACTATAAGAGGTTGCAAAGTAATCGCTGTTGTTCTTATTCTTCACATTGGAGATATGGGGTCTGGTTAAATAAGGGACTAAGTTTACACAGATGTGTGTCATCCAAATGTAATGAGAGATGTAATGTCATCAAAATACAGACCTTAATTTTCATTCATTACTTTAAAAACATTTAATATGGCTTGGAAACAGACTTACCTGGGTATATAAGATAGATAAGATATGGTTAAATTTCTAGAAGACAAATTCAGTGGAGAAAGCCAAGCCTATAAACAAGTGGGTATAATAATGAGTTACAGGTGCTGTGAGAAACATATTTAAAGTAGGTGCACAAAGTAGGAAATGGAGAAGCCAAAGAACTTATATGTATGATCCATGGACATGAACTAAGGGAGGGGTGAGGAGTGCTGGTGAGAGTGGGGATGCAGGGCAGAGGGGAATAAAGGGGAGAAAACAAATGGGACAACTGTAATACCATAATCAGTACAATATTAAAAAAAGGAAACTTCAGGAAAGGAAGTCAAACTTTATTTTGTTCATCTCCAAGTTATGAAAGACTCCTGTCTGACAGATATTTAGATTGCATTTTGTTATAACCCTGTTTCTTAATAACAAACAGTTCAATATTTAGGGTACACACTTACAAGAATTTATGTGAATAAATACGTTCCAGAAATATTGACTGTGATGCTCATTTCAGTGAAACAAATACTACTTATCACTTCACATAAGTTATAAATCAAACATATTTCCATAGTGATAAACATCTCAAAATATGATTTTGAAGACATTATGCTGAGGAAAGAGCAAGGGTGTCACCTGCTCCAAGCCCTCTGTGCAATATTAAGGTCATTGGTCTATCCATTCCCATCACCCCCCTTTGCCCTTCTCCATCTACACCCCACCCACCTTTCCCTCTGGCTATCGTGACGCAGTTGTCTTTGCTTGGGGCAACGGGTGCATGATGCAGTATGCAGATGAAGTTTTATTGAGTTGCATGCTTGAAACCTGTATGGTTTTGCAAACTAGTGTCACCCCAATACATTTAATAAAATAAAATACTATTAAGAAAAGATTACGTGTCTACAGCAAGGAGGTCACCTTTGCTTCACAGGACCTTCGCTACATTGCAGGAACTTTTCAATTTAAGAATCGCCCACAGCATTTTAGTCATTCTCCCCTTCATTTCTTACCCTTCATTTTATGTTTTGCATGTTGGTAAATTCCCAGACTAAAAATTCTTCTGTGAACAGAGGCCATTTCAACAGGGGCTACTTACTCTAATATTATTTTTCAAGTATTTGACTTCTTTCAAAACTAAATGTGTATATTCGTTATTCTAGAACATTAGGGAATAACCTGTCAAGGATTTTATGGAGTACAGTTGTTTGTAAACTAAATCAATAACACTGGTTAACATTTCCTCCTTGATTTCTTCCAGTGAAAGATATGCTCTAAACTTCACATGATGAAAGAATCTTTCAGAGTCTATGTGCAAAAGTGCCTTTGATGAATACGGACGGAGCAAGCACAGCAGTGCTGGGCAGGCTCGTGGAGCCTCACCGGGACTTCAGGGATGATTTTATTAAATCTCTTCATTTTAGAGAAGTTCAGTAATTACCATAACTCATGCAACAATTCAGAGGCAGAGATGGCACTGATATTATACTATTGATTTTCCTACTCACGGGCTATTTTTCTGTTACTGACTTAAGGTCGATGGAATTTTCAAGCAGGTCATTTTCCCAGTTCCAACCATTTTTCCACAAATGTAATTTAATGATACGTTCTTTAGAGACTTCTAATTCACCGGATGTTGTACCAAATCCTGCTGAAGCTATTGGGTGACACTGATACTTGAAAACTTCAATCAGCTATTTGCAGTGTTCCTAAACAGTTATTTGATAGTTCATTTTTCTCTAACTGTAGGTCATTCCCCCTTACTTTAGGGCTAATACTATAAATGAAGCTTCTATACATGTGTATCTACAGTGTAATGTAAAGGTCCCTCAGTCGTAGATCAGCAACGAATCCTACAAGTAATTTTCTAGAAACCCTGAAGGGAAACAAGTCCCTTAATTTCCCTAGGCCCTCATTATATCTTTAGTAAAATTATGAGACTGGTTTAGAGATCAATTTTTCTAATTACTCCATACCTCAAATTTGGCTATTTTATAGATATTCAGAATGATAATGACAAAGTGAATAATTATCTTAAAGGGCATTTCCTTTTACATATATTTTGTTTATTTTTATTTTTAAGTTTTTAAATAGATTTTGTTTATTTTTACAGAGAGGGGAAGGGAAAGAGAAAGAGAGGGTAAGAAACATCAGTGTGTAGTTGCCTCTTGCACACCCCATGCTGGGGATTGGCCCGCAATTCAGGCATGTGCCCTGACTGGGAATCGAACCAGTGATGCTTTGGTTCACAGTCCAGCACTCAATCCAATAAGCCACACCAGCCGGGGCCTTTCATACATATTTTAATCGGTAGTGTCTCATTGTGTCATGATTTGGAATTTTGTTTACCAAAAGATAACTGCCCCACTAAAGAAAATGGCAATAGAAAGTCATCCCTTTCATGGGAAGGCACCCTTTTAAGTCTAACTGTGAATAGGCCGTTAATATCTCTATGCTTTTGTTTATGAAACTGTCAGAACTTTAGCCTTGGGTGAAATCAGCTCAGCACACAGTGAGGGGAATGCAGGTGGCCATCACCACCATTGCAAAACAGACTAAAAATTCTTCTTAAGTGGCCTGAAGCTGGAATGGATTGCTTTGTGAATTCTTTCCATATCCATTTCCATGGTTCTACAATAACTCTATTTCCTGAACATAAAAATAGGCTGTTAGCAGAACAGTGGAATGGTGGCTCCCTTCACCCTAAGAAAGAAGGTTCTCTGTGAGGTGAGCAACCCCCAGAGCTGGACAGGTCCAATTCCCAATTGGTTTTACATTTTTTCAACTCAGGTGAAACACCACCATTAACTTTTTAAAAACCATGTAATATTTGAGGGTCTGATATGACTGTGAGTACTGAGATATAGTGGACACATTCTTGGAAGTGAAAGGTGCTCTAAAAATACAGATATCATTGACCTGGCATCTAGAGGCTATTACTCCATCCCTTCCTTCCCCTCCCCCAGCCCTCCCCCTGTGGTCTATCTTCAGTAAAAGTACCATCCAAATATAAAGTAGATGGGTCGTGTCCCATTCCATGGGATCTTGAAATATCTGAACTTAAAATGGGATAAAGCTAAAGCTGTGTTTGAAGTGCCCTAAAGTAGGGCACTGCAGGCAGCTGCTCTTATTTCCAGCTGGATCTCTCAGCCTGACAGTGAGAAAGGGCAAGGCACGAGTTACCTTGACAAATTCTCATTTCCAGGCATTTCCAGCATCATCTGTTTACATTGCTGGAGGCAAAAAGCTGACAAATTCAAAGTAAAGCAAAACAAACATAACAAAAAAAAAGAAAAACAAAGAAGAATCAGAATAGTAAAAACAAAAATTACTCCAATGTGATTCTTCTTTAAAGGGAATAATCCACTTAAAAGTGTGAATAATAAACGTAGTATAATCTATATTATTACAAATAAGAATTTTTTATAGCCCATTGAACTCTGCTGCTTCTGATTTATATAGTGTTCTATAGCCAGGATGAGGAAACAGGTGTTCAGACTTTCCAGGTAGATTTTGATGACTACATTCAGAAAACTACATATATCTGTAGAGAGGCTTGGTCTGTAGCATCAGCTTACAGTTAAAGAAAAATACATTATTTTCTTTACTATCAGTGCCTACCATTTATTAAGAGTCTACTTTACATCAGGCATTGTACTAAAATCTTTGCTTATTTATTTCATTTTTACCACAAGTGTATGGAATAAGGCATGATTCGTGTCATTTTATAAATGTGGGAAACAAAGTTCAGAAAAATGTACACAACTAGTGGTAGATCAATGATCCAAACTCAGCCCAACAGGCTGTAAGCCTGTCTTAAGAATATTACTGTCCATTGCATGGCAGGGCAAAGAAATTGAAATTGTAATAGTTATTTTTTTCCTCAACCTTAGTACTTCCTCTAATGCCACGATGCTACCCAGCCAAAGTAGGTACATTTAAATTTATTAACTAAGAAAAGATATAGTAGACCAGCATAAGCAAAAAAGAATAGTATTTTGGTTTTTAAACTTGGAGATGGGCAGACAGTAGCTGATTTTACAGTAACCCCGTTCCCTTTTCCTCGTAGCACACAGCCCACTGTTACTTCCCAGGCTGCTTTGCAGTTAGGTGTTTTCGTGGAAGATGAGTGAAGTGATACTCCCAGTATCCAGGCCGGGGCATTCCAAAGTAAACACCGTCCACACTGGGATAATCCATGCTCTTTTTTCCTCCCAGCTAGCTGGCTGACTGGAATGAGTAGACTTATTTGCTTGACAAATTCAAAGGTGCACGTGTTAGACGTGGTAGAGCTACACAGGTAAAGATCCCAGTCCGCATATCGCGACATGAAACAGAGCAAGTTCCTGTATCATTGTATGGAAGGGAACTACTCTGCAGAGGATTGGCAGCAACTATTTCAAACTTCACTTGAAGAAATATGTTTCTATTGTGTTAAGCCACTCAGAACTGAGTTTTATGTGTTATGCACTAATATAGGTGACGAGAGAAAAAAGTTTGAACAACAGATTTAGAAAGATATCTGATGAATGTGTATATGTGGGGGAAAGGGGAAAGAAGGAGTTCCTCCACCTAGAATCCAGATAAACATTTCCTGAAAATCCACATGACAAATGACCTGATTTCTTCAAGGTGTCTATGTGTGTGCAGATAGGGCCTTGGTCTCAGAGTCTCCAGTGTGGCCCAGGAGTAGCAGAAAGTGTCAAAGGACACACAGAGAAAGCCCCAGAGCCCTTTCTAATGAGAATGAGGGGTGGCTGGGCTGCGGCCTGTGTGCACCTAGAGACATAAATCAAATCTGTGGTGGGTATGCCGGTGGATGGGTAAATGGCAGTGGAGGACCAGATGCCTCCTGGTGCCACAGCATAAAATAAATCCTTCTGCGCTCAGATGGAAACCTAGAATGAGGAGAGGAGCCCTGAAGTGACCAAGATTAAGTTTCCACCACCTAGTAGAACAAGTTAAATTATATAAAAGTAAAGAAAATTTAAAATTTTGCCCACCTGCATGTTTGAACTACAACTCACATATACTACAATTATAGTGCCTTTCAAAAACCCAGTGATTACTTCCACCACATATAAGCTCCCCAGATGAAGCTCTAAAAACATCTTTGTTTCTTTATTTTTCCTCTTCATTACCTTCCACTCAGCCATTTAAGTCAGTTAAATATTGAAATTCTTAATTCTTATGGAAAGAGTTCTTCCTGGGAGATGAGAGTTCTGGGGTGAAGTGTGTCTTCTGCTAATGACTATTTTTGTGTGACAGGCAAAAATAACTTACCTCTCTTAACCTAAGTTTCCTCTTCCGTGAAATGAGGCTTCGATTCTAAATCTACATTCGAGTTCTTTTTAAGAGAACAATTTTCTGGGTTTTTTGTTTGGTTGGTTGGTTGGCTGGTTGGTTTTGTTGTTGTCCCCAGGTTTCCAAGGATGTCAGGAAATAGAAGACTATACGGTATAGACTCACAAGGTGCTGCCATCTGATGAAGATTTGTAGACTGTAGTCTCAGAGAATTTCTGATACTGGATGAGGGGTTGAGATAGACGTTATCAGTATTTTATGTCCATAATTTACTGGGGAAATCATAGAATGACAAATTCCAAATATTAGAAGGAATCTTAGTGGTTATCTAATGCATTCTTCTTTGACCCAGAAAGACAAAGTTACTTGTCTGACATTGCAAAAGAATAGTGATAGATCCAGGCTTTGAACCTAAGGGCTTTTTGTTGTTGTTTTTTATGGTTTAGTTATCTTTTCACTAGTCTGTCCTCTCAAATGTGAAACTGTAGATTTTAGCATATCTGTTTTGTTATTCTATTACAGAGCATCTACTCTATATGAACTACCGTGAAGACTTCTGTATAGACAATGTGAGTCAATGTAAGGGCTTGGACTCACATTTGGGGTGCGAGGGAAGGACACCCATGTTAGTTACTTCTACCAGATAATGCAAGTCCAAGTGAGCTTTGATGAGAGGTTTCTTAGAGGCCCTTAAAAAAGTAAATTGGATATGACGTCGAAAAAAACCCCCACAATTCTGGGAGCAGAATGATATTTGAGTTGGTCCTTGCAGTTTGGGTAAAATTTTGTGAAACTTGGGGTGGGAAGAATTGGGAAAGATATTTCAGAGGGTGAGAAAGCATCGGTAAAGTCTGAAAGACCTACAATGTAGAGTATTTAGAGGGCAATCTCCATTTGACTGGTGTATTCAGAATGACAGAAAGGCTCAGACATAGACCTGGGGTTTAGACTTGCCTGTGGGAGAGGCAGTCACTGAGCTACCAGGAAGTAGCTCAAGAAAAACAGGCGATGATGTGAGTGAACTCTGTGGACATTGGGTGTCTTAAAATCATTTTGTAGTTTTGAAGAGACTTGAGGTGGACAAAGTGAACTAGATCCCTGTTGAGGGAGAAATGTGTGTTCTCTGCATGTTTCAGTACAGCACGACCTAAGCATGAGGCAGTTACAGGGAGAAGCTTTCTCCAAGTCCTTAAGGTGGACTTAGCTTCATTGGAAACATGAAGTTTAACATTTGAATTCCACTGGGGATGAAATCAGGACTGGGAAGATGCCAGCTCCAGGCCAGAACTCAGAAATATGATGGTAAATTAACTTAAAGTAGTTTAAACAGTTTTCAATAAAAACATTGCGGATAAGAGCTTTATGGCTGTGTCAGGGCCTGAAATAAGTCACAGGTGTGCATTTCCCCAGAGACAGGAGCAGCTGACATTGTGGACTCCAGATTTTATCCTGGGTGCTCATTTTAAAACTGTGTTGCTTTCGTAGCCTATAAAGTTTAGCTTTTCATAGTGAAAACCAATATTCAATTCTAAAAAAACAATAGGTTTTCCCGGCTTTAGGGTTTTTGTCAGTTCCCCTCTGGATTACCTCGGCCTTTGTACCTTTGTATCCGTATGCTACTGACAAATAACCATTGTCTTAGGGGAATCGTTTATGTCAAGGAAATGTAAAAATAAATGAAGTCTGCATGTTTCCAATGATAGTGGCTGACCTTGTGAAAGTTCCCTCCAAGTGCTATTACTTGAAATACCAAGTCTTTAAGAGCTTCAGCTCTGGAGCCCGATACCTAGATGTTAATTTCATTTCTACTACATCCTAGCTTTTGAGAACTTGGCAAACTTTCAAATTCTCTGGACTTCAGTTTCTTCATCTATAATATGGAAGTAATAATAGTTATATCATAAAGTTGTTTTAAGGCTTAAATGGTTCATCATATGTAAAGAACTTGCAATGGTACTGACAGACAGTAAGCATCTAGTGTCTTATCTATGTGTTAGATATAATAATTATTATTATTAATTTATTTATTTGCATCAAACCCTGTCCTTTCCCTGCCCCTCATACTCCAGCTACACTGACTACTCCCTGTTCTTCCCAATCTAGCCAAGCACGTTCCCATCTTTTCATTTCTGCTTGCCTAGGTTATTCTGATGAAAGAAACTTTCCTCATTAAACCTCTAGTTGAAATTTTCTCATTCTTTAACCTTTGGATCCCGTGACATTTCATTTATGAAATTCTCTCACACCAAGCCCTCTTCTAGCAAGCCTTAGAAGAACTAACCACACCTCATCACACAACATTCCCTACATTGTATTATCTTTATTTGTTTCCACTACCAAGGTACAAGCTTCTCAAATCCACAAAATGTTGCCTTTTAGTTTCCTTCTTTCCAAGCCTTAGGGAGGGGCCCATTTCAAAACAATACTACATGTATAGTCATTGAGTCAATTTATTAGATATCACTGGGAACATGGGTACTGGACTAAATAAAATCAGTAGAAATCATGAAAATTCCAACAAAGATACCACTGAAGTTTGTCAGACTACTTAGAAATAAGAATTTAAGTAAATTAATACCATCTGTAGGATTACAATGCAGAGGTTTAACTTACAAAAGAAAGGGACTTTCCAAGAATATCACTTTCGGAACAATCGATGCTAATTAATTTTTACTGAGTATGAGAAACAATTATTCCAGGGTTTTCCCCTACAACTATTACAACAAAATTTTTCTAAATCATGGAGGTTTACAGCATGACAACCTCATCACACTTCAAAAGCTGTTAGCTCCACCGGGTTTTACTTCTCTGGCCCCTAGCTCTTTAAGTGATGTCATGTTTATACACACCCGCATGCACACACACACACACTGCCAGCCTCACCACCACCATCCCACTGATCCAGTGCAATTTGCCCGTGGATTCCCATGGTTAACTAACTACTTTTATGATTTTGGATTGCAGAGCCATATGAAGTTCTTTCTTAGCACCTTCGAGGACATATAAAATAACTGTGCTCTTAAACAGATCAGTCTGAAAACTAAAACTATATGTAAGACAATTCAGTAGCTATTTCCTAAAATGAAAATTGGAAGTTGTTGTTTTAGTTTAATGGTATTAAGAAAGACACAGCAGCAACAATATAACCATGATACTGATAATGATTAATGCAAGAAATTAACAAGAATAGTATGCAGTCATAAACTTATATTGCACTAAACAATATTACCTCAAAATGCATAATTCACAAGGTAAATTGGACAAATTCATAATCACTATGAGTGATTTTTAACATATGTATCCCAGCAACTGATTTATCAATCAGACAAAATTTAGTACTGACTATAGATTTGGAGAGAAAATTAAGTAGTTGATCTAAACTAGGGTTTTTTTTGCTAGTATACAAGCAATTGGTAACAAAGGAAGTTGCACAAAGTTTCAAAGAATCAATAACATGGTCTTAAATAAATGGATTGAAATTAGAATACATCTATATAAGAAAATCCCCACACCCAGGCCCGGCAAAAATATATTTTTACAAATGAAACTTTCTGAAATGATGCATTAATAAGCAAATCACATTCAGCTCAAGAAACTATAATAGGGGAACTAGGTAAAACTAAAGGAACTTGGAGGAAGAAATACAAATGCTAAGAGTCAAAAATAATCTTAAAAAGAAAGTGAACAACAAAATCAAAGGTCAGTTCTTTAAAAAATTAACCAATTTTATTTTTTAGTATATTTTATTGATTTTGATATTACAGTTGTCCACCTTTCCCCCTTCATTCCCCTCTGCCTTGCACACCCTCTCTCACCCACATCTCCCCACCCCCCTTAGTTCATGTCCATAGGTTGTGCATATAAGTTTTTTGGCTTCTCCATTTCCTATACTATTCTTAACCTCCCCCTGTCTATTTTCTACCTATCATTTATGCTACTGATTCCCTGTACCTTTTCCCCTATTCCCTCCCTCCCCTTCCCTGCTGCTAACCCCACATGTGATCTCCATTTCTGTGAAATAAAGGAAAATGTACAGGGTACCAATGGTGAAGGGAAGGAAACCCAGACTCAGATCAATGGTTTGAACCAGAAGGAAAAAATAAACATTCAGCTGGAACAGAATAAAGAAACAAGAATTCAGAAAAGTAAGGAGAGGCTTGGGAACCTCTGGTACAACTTTTACCATTCCTACATTTGAATCATAGGGTGCCAGAAGCAGAGGAAGTGCAAGAAATTGAAAACTTATCTGAAAAAATAATGAAGGAGAACTTCCCCAATCTGGCAAAGGAAATAGACTTCCAGGAAGTCTGGGAAGCTAAGAGAGTCTCAAAAAATTGGACCCAAGGAGGAACACACCAAGGCATGTTATAATTACATTACCCAAGATTAAAGATAAAAAGAGAATCTTAAAAGCACCAAGAGAAAAGGAAACAGTTACCTACAAAGAAGTTCCCATAAAACTATTCAACTCATCTCATGAGGTAGATATAACCTTAATCTCAATCATAGTGAAACTTACATGGCAATTTGCCTTGTATCACATACTATTTTAAGAGTTAGTGGTAAAATGAAATTTTTTCACTCTCCTGGTGGAAAATAAGATTATAAAACCACTTAGATATATCTAATAAAGCTGCAGATAAACTTGGCCTTTGACCCATCACTTTATCCCTAAGAGATGGTCTTATATTTGCGCTGTAGGTGACATACATGTACTAGAATGTTCATTGCTGCACTATGTCAGTGAAGAGTTGCAAACAACCTAAGATCTACCAAATAAATCTATAACTGATACTTACAAACAAAACTCACATATATTGACATGGATGCATCTCAAAACCATAATGTGGACTTTGGGCTGTAACAGTAGAGCTGTCTGCAGAGAGTTAATAAAGCCAAAGTCAAAACAGAGATTCTGGAGTCAGGGAATGGGATTTGCATCAACTACGTGTATTAAGTTGTGATTTTCTCAGTAATCAAACCCTGTGTGTATATATTTCTCTGCCCCACACATTCTGTGTCCTCAGTGTCTCTTAGTCATATTCTTCACATTGTTACTCCCTGTCCTCTTGACCCTGTCAGTAGGGGCTTGAAATCTTCATCTCTCATATATGGAGAGTAAAGGTGAGGTTTTCCAATCATTCCAAATTTAAACGTTTTTCCCCACACAGACTTGGTTGTGCTTGACAGTTGGTTACTCTAAGTATGTTGGTACAGTGTTATAGGTGCATTGCAGATGAAGTAGCTTTCCATGGAATAAGCCTGAGCTCTTAACCAACATATATGCCATGGTTTCCATAAAGAAATGGTATCTCAGCTACAAGTTACTGCTCAGTCTCTCCACTGAAGACTGGAAAAGAATTTTCTTCAAATTTGCCTTTCTGAGTCTAGGATGAAAAGCATACAGAAAATGGAGGTCCAACATAATCTTGGTTTGGTGCTTGACATTGCCTGAGTTTTGGGAGAATGGCTTAATTTCCCCAGCTTCTGTTTTCTCAATGACAATGTAAAATGGAACATTTCTGCAGGGTGGTTTCTGCACTGGGTTGATAGTGCATGCCAAGCACCTTCTAATAATCCTTATTTTTGATACTATGCTCCTCCATACTGAATTACTAATTCTCCAGAACAGCCATGCTGTCTCACACCTCTGTTGTTATACTTCCTCCCAATCTTTAAAGATTCAGCTCAAACATCATTTAAAAAAAAAAAAAAAAAAAAAAAAAAAAACCTCTCTAAGCTCTGTGCACATACACAACATAAACACACACACCAGTTCCCCTGGGGTTTCACATGCCTGGTTCTTACTATTGTGACAGCATATATCTCACTACATAAAATTTGGCAATTTATTTGCCATCTATTGCTTGTTTATAATAGGGGTCTTGTTACTTGCTTTTGTATACTTTAACATTTGCTTGCCTTCTGGCATGTGGTATGTAATCAATAAATATCTCTTGCAAAAATGAATGAATGCAAAAAAAAACAAGAAGAATTTTTTCTGCAAAAGCAAATCTCTCTTTTTACTCTCTTCATGTTGAGTGATGCTTTTATAATTCTCTGCCCAGCTTACCTGGGCCAAACATACATTGAGTTGGGTGAGCAATTAAATCTGCTCCATGTCCCAGAACTCATTAGCAGGAGCCCTGCAAAATGAGACCAAACTCCTCACTCCTCCCCTCCTCCCTTCGGTCATGCTGACAGAACTTGGGAGCTATGGGGAAGTGCCCAGAGCCCACACCCTTCTTTCAAACTGTAGCTTGGCCCCTTAGGCGCAAAGTGTTCTGCTCTCTGAGTCATCCAACCCTGCCCATCCATATGCCTGGCTATTGTCCAAGACTCAGATAAGAAACCACCCAGGTGCTCAGCCTCAGAAGGCCAACAGAGACCAAATTAACTAACTGCAGAATAGGAGAGGAAGCAAGCCCTAGGTGAGAGTCAGGAGACCTGCCACGTTTCTCCACTTATTAGCTGCACGGCTTTTGGCGAGTCACCTCTCTTTGGCACTAGTCTCATCATCTAGGGAATAGGTGGGTTCAGCTAAATGATCTCTAAGTTCTGGTCCAGTTCTTAAATTCTACAATCTGAAAGAAAAGGTTAAGCATTTATCAGATCTGAAAGGATAACACCACTTGCCTGCAGCAACCCCATCTCTATGAGAAGGTCCAGAAAGGCCAATTCAAACTCACTCACATTTTAACATTTGGGTTAAAATGTGAACAGGCTCAATTTTTAGAAACCTTAGACTCACTGCATCATCAAGCCTTATTTATTAGCAGTGGGTAATGCTCTACTAGTACCAAGCAAGGGCCAATGCCTGGGCTACACCAACTACTATACAAGCAGTGCCCTAGTCCATCCTGCATACAAAGTGTGATTGCACCATTCCCTCTGTGCTGTCTGCCTGCAGAGTCTCCACCAAATACCCTGCATTTGTACCCTGTAAATAGGCTAGGAGCAAACACTGATTACTTTAACATAAAACAATATGGGTAATAGTAATAACACCAACGTTTCTACAAAAACCACCTTTTATTCAGTGTTTAGTGCTTACAAGATTGTGTCATATACTTCACATGTTTACTCCTTTTGTTCTTATACCCACTCCAGGCACTGCTTTTATCTTCATAATACAAAAGAAGAAACTGAAGTTCATTGTTAATGTAATTCAGACACAATGCATAAACTGGTTGAGAAAGTTTAAATGGCAATTATAATCCCTCACAATTGGATAGCATTTTAAGCTTACAAAGATTTTACATCATTCTATTGGTTTTAACTACAATATAGATGTTGAGTCATGACTGTTTCCACTTTAAGGAATGGAAACTTGAAGTGAGGTGAGGTGATGGTAGTTCATTAAATCACCAATTTGTTCTGAAATTTCACAGTGGTAAAGAGGGGCCCATGGACAGGGAGTTTCCTGGAAAACTGGCCTGAGGTCAGGCACAGGGTATGAAGCTGAATTTCCAGAGCATAGTTGAGATTGTAGATGAGATCGAGGCATGAAGAAACGCGGAGATGGAAAGAGGAATAATCTCTCTGTCCATAGTAGTTTGAGGCATACACAAATAATGCCAACAGTGCTCAGTCATATCTGTGCTTAACTCATGCTCAGCAACACAGAGTAAGATTTCAGAGTGTGGTCAGAAGAAAGATCATTTGGGTGGAGATGTTTCGGTTTCTGCTGGGGCTTTTGGTGCTTATTCAACTTGAAACTTCTAAATAACTCACTAGGTATGGAATAGCAGGTGTTACGTTTATCTCTATCTTTATCTATTCTGGGGCAATTCTTCTCTTCTTCTCTTTTATCTACCGGCAGGTTATTAGTCAGACAGAATGAATCAGGCACAATGTTTAGCAAGGAGTTCTATGTCTGAGTCCTTATGACAAAGGGAAATTGATACCTCAGGTTCTGGGTAAAAGCAGGGTTGCCAGACAAAGTTGTTGCTGGCCATTCTGTTTTTTGATGAAATCCAAGCCTAGAAAATTCAAGGTTATTCCTATTTTAACAAAGCTTAATTCACAAAAGATGTGTGGGTAAAATTCTCATTTAGAATCTAGTGGTTCTGCTTGTGCTCTGTCCCCTCTTTAGTTCTAGAAGTCTGTAATTGGTCGGATGATTGAAGTCGTCCTTCAGCAGTGTGCACGCTCGTCTCCCTGCCTGTTCCACAGCTCCTGGAGTCGGCCTTTCTTCTGCACACCCTGCATATTCAACAGTTTTCTCATTCCTATTGATTCCGCCTGCCAATGCTCTCAAACGCACTTTTTAATTTCACTCCTATGTCTTTAGATCTGGCCCAAGTCATATTTCCTGTGAACTATTGCAAAAGCCTTTTAATCATCATCCAAACTCCAATTGGAGCCAGAACACCAATATACTACAAAGAGATTAGCCCAATGTGTAAAATCTTCCATGGTTCTGTAACCTCAGGATAAAATTCCAAATCCTGCACATTCTGCCCCCAGAGACTTATCGCTTCTCCATCTACCACATATTTGTGTAGTCATATTGAATTGCTTGCAGTTCCTTGAACTTGCTGTGCTCTTATAAGACACCATGCCTCTGATTTTGGCAATTCTTTATTTAGAATAATGTACTTCCTCTCCTTACCTCACTATTGACTTATCACACTTCCTTCCATTCTTCCGCTTGCATCCATTTTTTACTGCTCCCTTCTCCAGGCCTCCATAATTCGTTTATGCATTGACAGTTTACACAGTCTTCTCAACTCTGATTTCACTGCACTTTTAGTTATTGGAACATGCATTTGTTTACTCACTAAGGTGAATTTCTCAAATGCAATAGTTGTTTCTCTTTTTCTAGAAGGACTCAACAAATAGTATTAGAATAAATATCTAATAACATATTTAATTTTTTCCTACTGCAAGCTGGGAAACCATTCCTATCATTTTTAAATTCTTTTTGAACAATACAGAGAAAGCCTACCCACTGATTTGTTTTGTTTGTTTCTAAGAATGATGCTCGTGTAATAATCAAAGCTGTTCTCCTCAAAGTTCTTGCACCCACAGGTCCACACCGCTGATCTGAGAATGTCCATGTCTATCCTCTCTGCTGCATTGTCTTTGGTGATAATCACTTGGGGCTCATCCTGGTGCTACCCTCTCTCAGTGTCATTCCTACTTTCACATTATCATTCAGTCTTCAGTCTTTACATAAGCATATTGTTCATTTAACTGTTTCTGAGAGATTTTGGAAAGAGATACATGAAGAGCAAGGCATCACATTATAATGGCACACCAGTTCTTTTTTAGAGGTACTAATAGTACCTTGGAAATACATTGGAAAGGTAAAGACATTTCAGCTTGTTACTATTGCATATGGAATATAAATGCAACTTTAACTGTACCTTTTTATTTATGGACAAGATCTGTAATCTGAAAGTTCTTACTTTGCATTTTGGGTCTGCCACCTAACAGGTTTATGACTTCTGAGAAGTTACCTAATGCAGCTGTTTCACCTGTAAAGTAGAGTTTCTAATTATAGCTGCTTTGTAGGATTATTGTGAACACTACAAATTATAATACATACCAAATGCTTACATAATTCCTGGAACATAGTAAGCAGATATCTACTAATTTTTATTTTAAATTCCTCTTCAAGGCGTTTCTTGCCTTAGGCCCTTCTGTCATTGTAACACTGTCACTTTCTTATCCTAGAATTTTATAAATGCTATAGGGTACACATATTAAACTGTTTTGATCATCTAGATTCTTTACATACCTATACAAAGTTTAGAATCATATTGTCAATTTCTACAAATAACCTGCTGAGATTTCCATTGAGGTTGTACGAATGTAGAGATCAATTTGAAGAGGAAGGATGTGAACAATATTGAGTCTTTATCTCTCTACAATATACTTTTAGGTTTTATTGATTGATTTTTATTTCAGTAATATTTTGCTGTTTTCAGCAATGTTTTCTTATTAAATTTATTCCTAGATATTTGATAGATTTGCTAATATATTAAGTGGTATTTTTAAAATTTCATTTTCCAATCGTTTGTTGCTTATGTATATAGAAACACAATTTATTTTTGAAGAGTAATATTGTGTCCTGTGAACTTGGTCAATACATATATTCTAGGAGTATGTTTATGGTAAATTTTATTGTGCTTTTAAGAATAACAAGTATGCAATCTATAAATTGATGAATAATCGTAGTTTTACTTCTTATTTTTCAATCTTTATTTCTTCTTTTTTTTCTTGCTTTATTGCACTAATAAAGACTTTCTCTTAAAAATTGAAGGCAAGTGTTGAGGCGGGACAACCTTGTTTTGTTCCCACTATTAGAGAGAAAGTATTTGGTCCTTCATAATGAAAAATAATACTAACTGTAGTGATTTTCTAGATACCCATAATCAGATTAAAGAAGTTTCCTTAAGTATTACCATAAATGATTTTTTGTACTTATTGAAATAATTGTATAATTTACCCTATTTATTTGATAAATTACATTGACTGATTTTTTTATTATACCAGGCTTTTATTCCTGGATTAAAAACTACTTACATGATATAGTGTCTTTAAAAATGATTTTTAAGTTTGATTTTCTAATATTTATTAAAGTTTTTTGGGCTCATAAGTTATATGGATCTATAACTTTATTTTTTCATAATTTCTATCAGGTTTCAGTATCAGGATTATGCTGATCTCATAAAATGATTTGGGAGGTGTTTCCTCCTTCTCTATATTCTGCAGAATAGATGGTATTTCTTTTAGTTGTTGTTAAAAGTCTCCATGAAACTATTTGTGACCAGATTTCTCTTTGTGGGAAGATTTTTGACCAATAATTCAATTTCCTTATAGGTTCAGATGTGCACTGAGATGCACAGTTATCTTCTATCTTAGTAAGCTGTGTTTATCAAGGAATTGCCTATTTTATCTAAGTTATCAGATTTATCGGCATAATGTTATTCATTCTTTGTTATTTTTTATTGTCTGTAGTGATATCCCCTCTTGTATCACTGATATCACTAATTCATTTTCTCTCTATTTTTTTTTGCTAAAAGACTTCAAAAAACAAAATATGTTTTTATTGATTTTTCTATTTGTCCAATTTCTATTGTATTAGTTTCCACACTTATTATTTTTTCTTATATTAGTTCCATTCTTTTAATTTGTTATTTTCTTAGACTTTCCTTTATGGTGGAAAGTCAGCTCATTGATTTCTTACCTTTTTTTTTTCAAATAATATGTACGCATTTAGAATGATAAATAAATTGTTCTCTTTTTTCTCTTTCTCTTCTCTTCTTTTCCTGAATGGTTCAGTCCAAAACAAGTTTTTTGCTCATATTGGCAAGAGGAGAAAACCATGGTGGCCCAGAGTGAGATTTTTACAGCCCAGCCAGTGTGAGAGAGGTGCTCAGTGCAGGCTTTGCAGCCCAGGGCAGTGTGTTGGAGCTCAAGAGGAGTGTGGAGATGGTCTGTGTGGGAGGTCAATGTGGAACATAGGAGTCCTGGTAGGCGAAGGACTGTGTGTGTGTGTGTTTGTGTGTGTGTGTATGTGTGAGCAGTAAGGGAGTCTTTTAACATACAGGGGTTAATCAAATGAGCAAAAACTATTAAGTTTAGTGGGAACCATGTGTCTCCCTGTTAGAGAAGGGAGTCAAAAATATACTAAGGAAGAAAAAATGACATCATGTTGTTAGATTAGAATTGAAACTATCAGTGTGAACTCATGATTTTCAATATAGGCAAATAAATAGTTACAAAAATAGATTGACTAATAGATAGATACATTAATAACAGGTATAAATGGGTTTGTGTGACTGTATCTCCTGGCTGTACTAAGATGGCTTGGGAGCAATAATATACCCATATCAATAAGCATAAATATCACTTATTTTGTTTTTGAATTAGATTTTGCCACTAAAATGAGTCAGAGATCCTTGAGGAAATAGCAGTGAAAGGATGAGTCTGGAACATTTTGTAATAATGAAAAGTCAGGAGCTACTCTCCCAATGATGATGACATGTTGAAAGGACAGAGAAGCCAGCTTCAAGGAGTCCCCACTGGCCAAATCTCAGATAATATAAGCAGCCAAATAAATAATGATAAGATTAGGTTATAGTCATAGAACAAAATTAAAATCCATGACTCCTTACACATATAAATAAATCATAAGTGGAAAGTTTAATAAGTCACATGAAGTGTAAGTTTTTAACAAGGTAAACTGTGCAAAGGCACATGTTGTAAATATACATACCAATAAAGGTTGTGCTGCAGAAATATGTATTGGTAAATCATTGAATTCCCATTAGTTATACTTTAAATATCTTAGATTTAACCTCCATTTATTTAGTACTCTTTATAAGAAATTGTAATTAATTAGCATTTTAAATGTCTTCTATCAATTTATCTACCTACACATTTATTTTGCTTATCTACCTATCTATATATCTATTGAGATCCGAAATATGTAAATAATGCATAAACAATGGTTATTTCTTAGTGATAATAATTATTTTTTAGCTTTACTTTTATAACTTTTCTGCATTAAAAATAATTACGTGTCTTTGCAGTCCTATCTATGTGTTTTCTGAGGCAACTTTAACACGTTCAAGTTTCCCATCTTAGTGAATATCTGTGCTGGAATTCTCTGTGCTCCCCGAATCTATTACTGACTATTCTTCATCCACTACTGTGGCTTGGGAAGTGGACCTCTGAATGTTACTGTCCAGGCTCCTATTGTCTATATCTTCCAAATGGGGTTGACCAATGGCATCATCAGGAAATCAAGGCGGGGAGGGTATTTGTCTGCTGTAGCTTCCTGTTGGGTGATAGGTGGGCAATAACTGTGATCTATGACTATGGCTCCTTTTGGCCTCAAATCCTGTTAAGTAACCTTTCCTGACAGCTATAGGTCACTCCAGGTACTGGTAATTACTTCTTTCCTCCATCCCTTGATAGAATCTGAGTACTTTATCATCTCTTATTGTTTTACCTAAACACAGTCCACAGCTTTGCAAATTGCTGTTCAGTAAACTCTCTTCAACAGCAGTGTGCCATCTGTTTTCTGCTAATTCCAACTGACAGAGTATCCAAGCACTTCTTTCTATAAAAATTATATTTCCTCTCAACATTGTCTCACAGATTTATAAATCTTAATTTTTATTGTTCTGCTAGATACTTGTATAGTTCTAAATAATGGACTGCAATTTCTATTTCTTTTCTTATGCACTTTATATATCCATTGACTTCCCAAATGGAAAAGACAAATAATGTAATACCCCTACAGTTCCTAAGGGAAGGAATTTATCAGCCAGAAAGGAGCTGTGCATTCTTACAATTATTAATAGAAAAACATCATGTTAAAATGTTTTTTGACCTTGGTCCTTCAGTCACTAAATCTCTCATTCCAGCTGGAACTTTTTCTTCTGATTATGCCTAAAAGTCTATGGAATTTTTAAAAATAGTACTTTGGATATGATTTCTAATAAATAACAATCATTTCTTTTCTACAAATATAAAGTGTACTAAACAACAAAATAATTACAAAATGCAAGTATCATAGAAGTCTACATTTGGATAATTGTGACCAGCTTTTCTTCAGGTAATCTTATTTAGAGATGAATAACTTGCTTAGAAATAGATTCTTACCATATTGAAATATCTTGAGTGGTCACATGCTCATGTGTGCTAGGCCTAGCTAAACAATGGATTGCACAGAACTCTGACTCCTTTGGATTTGTAGACTTTTGCTGTTAAACATGCACACAGATTTGGGCCACTGCTGGAGGAATGTGTTTCTCTGACCTCTCTTTCTACAGACTTTCCCAATTCAAATGATGGCAATGCCATTCTTCCAGACCCTCAAGCTAAATACCTTGAAGTTATTCCTGACACTTCTGTTTCCCTTACCTTTAAATCTTGTGATTTGTATGAATGGTGATTTGCTCAGCATCACGAGCTATCAGAGAGATGCGAATTAAAACCACAATGAAATACCACTTCATACCGGTCAGAATGGCCGTCACCAACAAATCAACAAACAACAAGTGCTGGCAAGGCTGTGGAGAAAAGGGAACCATAGTACATGGCTGGTGGGAATGCAAACTGGTGCAGGCAGTATGGAAAATAATGTGGAATTTCCTTGAAAAACTAAAAATAGAACTGTGTTTTGACCCAGCAATTCTGCTGCTGGGATTATACCCTAAGAATACTGAAACACCAATTCAAAAGAACCCATGCACCCCAATGTTCATAGAAGCGCAATTCACAATAGCCAAGTGCTGGAAACAGCCTAAGTGCCCATCAGTATATGTGTAGATAAAAAACCTGTGGTATATTTTCACAATGGAATACTACACAGCAGAAAAAAAGAAGGAGCTCCTACCCTCTGCAACAGCACGGATGGAACTGAAGAGCATTATGCTAAGTGAAATAAACTAGGTGGTAAAAGACAAATATCGTATGATCTCATCTATAAGGGAATCTAAGCAACAAAGCAAGCAAGCATACAAAAGAACCAGAGACATGGAAATAAAGAAAAAAACAACAGTAACCAGAGGGGAGGCGTGAGGAGGACAACAGGGGAAAGAAGGGAAGGGTCAAGTCAAGCAACATGTATTAAAGGACCTGAGGACAAAGACAATGGAGGGGCAGGGTGGGGAGGATTGAGTGTGGAAGGTGCAGGGTGGGTAGTGCAGAGGAGAGTAATGGGGGAAAAATGGGAATAACTATAATTGAAAAACAATAAAGTAAATAAATCAGTAAATCTTGTGCTTTAAGAAATTCTGTTGGCCTTCCCCCCCTAAAAGTGTACCTTATGACAAATGAGGTAAATATTGTTTCAATTTTATTTTGAGACTGAGGAGACTCAAGAAGTTTAAGTGATAAAATCAAATTCACACAACAAAATGTGTTCAGAAAAAATTGAAAGATATAAACAGAAAAATAATTGGCCACACAGGTGCATCCTTGCCTCAAAATTCTCTGCTCTGCTGTCATATCAAAAATGTTTATTATAATAATGTGTGCTTCATGCTGATAGAGGCATTTTATTATTTATTTAAAAAATCCATTTTTCCTAATCATGGGATACAAATCTTAGAGTGTCAGGAGCTGAGTCTATGATGTTTGAAACTGTTCCAGGGTTCGACTGTTGTCATTTTTACTTGTTCGGTTCCTGTACTTTCTGAGAGTTTTGTGTTTTGTCTTTATGTTTGTTCATATGAATTATAATCCATTCACAATGGATTATAATTCATAATGGGTGGAATTTAATTTGAAAAAATGCTCTCTTTATGAAAGTACTCTAGTATCAGCTTTTATTAGCTATTATGAAATTGACATGACTGGTTTGAAACTCGGCTTCGGGTGTGTCTGTGATAAAAGCCATTCTCACTGCCCATCATATGTTCTGTGTGTTTAACTAGTACTTATGTGTCTTTGTGATTGAGATTGTTTATATAAAATCCATTATTTTCTCTGAATCACTACTGTATTTGCTTATTTTTATCTTTTCCATTTGTTTAAGTAAAGGAAGTGATCAGAAAATGAGTCTTCTTTATTTTAGTAAGAGCTTGAAATTCTGGTAGAGCAACCATTTTCTTCTGTCTTAATTAAGGATCTAGACAAAAACAAGAACAAAAAAAAAAAAAACCCAAGTAAATGCCAAAGAAATAGAATTGTGGGAACTCAATAAAGTAAAATAATTGCTTTAAGATTTTTAAAATAATGTATCAGTAACTAGATAG